>JAUMHI010000058.1:3048961-3067752 GCA_032359435.1 Enteromius unitaeniatus | reverse complement strand
AGTGTGCCTGCCTCCCGAACAGTATTAGGTAAATTGTTCCAGAGTTTGGGTGCTAAATAGGAAAAAGATCTGCCACCAGCAGTAGATTTTGATATTGCTGCATTTTGAACCAGCTGTAGTCTATTTATGAAGCGTGCAGAACAACCACCCAATAAAGCATTACAATAATCTTACCTTGAGGTCATAAACGCATAAATTAACATTTCTGCATTTGAGGTTGAGAACATTGGTTGTAATTTTGATATTTTCTTTAGATGGAAAAACAGTTCTACAGATGCTAGAAACATGGCTTTTAAGTGAAAGATTGCTATCAAACAGCACACCTATGTTCCTAACTGATGAAGAAGAACTGACAGAGCAGCCATCAAGTGTTAGACCTGTGGGGTTTTTAGGTCCGATAATTAATACCTGTTTTGTCAGAATTTAACAGTAAGAAATTACTTGACATCCAATTTTTTATATCAGCTATGCATTCTGTTAGTTTCTCAATTTGATGTGTTTCACCTGGCTGAGAAGAAATATAGAGCTAACTCTAATTAGAGCAGTCTCAGTACTATGATACAGTCTAAATTCTGACTGGAGGTCCTCACAGATACCATATTTCTCTAGGAAGGAATATAATTGTGAGGACACTACCTTTTCTACTGTCTTTGATAGAAAAGGGAGATTTGAGATCTGTCTGTAATTAACTAGATCTTTGGGGGCCTTTTAACGAGAGGCTTAGTAACAGCCAGTTTGAAGGCTTTGGGGACATATCCTAATGACAATGATGAATTAATAATAGACAAAAGAGGATCTATGGCTTCTGAAAGTAGCTCTTTTAATAGTTTAGTTGGAATAGGATCTAACATACATGTTGTTGGTTTAGATGATTTAACTATTTATACAGTTCTTCCTCTCCTATGGTAAAGAATGAGTGGAATTTTTCCTCAGGGGACCTACAGAACACTATCTGATGCGATACTGTACCTGACAGCTGCACAGTTTTTATTGTATCTCTAGTTGTATTAATATTGGAAGTAAAATAATGCAAACAGTCATTACTGCTGTGGTCTTGCGGAAGATCAGTACCCGTTGATGCTTTATTTTTCGTTAATTTAGTCACTGTATTGAATAGATGCTCATTATACCGTGGAGTCAAACTGTTTTCTTTTACCTTTTTTAAGCACCAAGGAGCAACTGTATCTAAAGTGCTAGAAAAGATGGAGTGTATGGTTTCTGTTGCATTCTGTTTCTACTATATTGGACGTCCTGAGGAATTGAGATAAATCAGGAAGATTACTTACAAAGCAGTCTTTTGTGGTAGATGTGATGGTTCTACCATACTTGTGCAGAATTTACAAGTTTATCTATATAGAGTTTACACAAGACTAGATAATGATCTGAGATATCATCGCTTTGCTGTAGAATTTCAACACCATTAACATTATTATGAAGTGTTACCCAAAAATCTGTGACACTGAGGTTTTGTCTCTAAGCAAACACGCAGTCATGAAAAGGTTCGCAAACACCCTAAATTTAAAGGAGCTTCAACAGTATTGCTTTTGTTGCTATTTCTGCTCGTCTGAGGTCAGCCGTTTTGTTAGTTTAAGAGCAAAATAATTTGTGCCTTTTAACACAGTTGTAGACAGAAGTTTCTCTTTTATCTCTGAGAAAATTACAGGGTGCACAAACTAATTTGTTACATATGGCAAATGGAGCTGAGCTAATTTTACCCAAATAACAAAATATATCTGTCTCGCTGTATAAATACACTCACAATGAATCACAGATAGATGAGAAAATGAGTAAATAGTCGCTCAACAATCTAGTGTTACAGCACTTTAGAAAAGTCTACTTCTACTATCTTTCTTTCAAATAAAAACACTTGCTTTTTGAAGTATAGCAGTCATTTTTCTGTTTGTCCTTCAGTGTGTTTGGAGTGCATGGGTGTAAGAAGTGTGTCAGCATTTGTGTATGTTCCAGAAGAGGCCGGTACGAGTGCATGACGGATTATGTTTAGTGACTCTGAGAGGTCTCCCAGCGCCTCTCCCTCTGTAAATAAACACAGGCGTGAGGACAGGCCATCCCAAAAACAACCCAACGCACCAGAGCGTGTGGGCCAAGGGCAGGCGCTCCACAGACTGCTTCTCTGGGGCACGCGTTCCAGTGATAAAGAGCTTGATCTCGAACAGCCTGCGGGAGAAAACTTGTAAGATTGGTGTACACTGTCAGAAAAAAAAGATAAAAAGTTGTCACTGGGGTGGTACCCTTTCAGAAGGAGTAAAGAACATATCAAGATGTACCTTTTAGCTTGTATAGCTTAGAGAAGCGCCCCTTTGACAGCTTTGTGCAGATTTTTCAGAGAGTGAAGAGCCAGCCAATCAGAGCGTGACATCCACCAGCTTTGATACCCACAGATGCTCGGTGCGCACAAAACTGGAAAGGACTTTCTCGTTCTATCAAGCTCTGATCTGATTGGCTGAGTTTATGCAGCTTAAAAGAGTAAAGGTTTGTTTCAGCTCTTTGAAAACAAGGTAACAGTTTTCTTTTTTTCTGAGGTGCATCATAACAAGTAAACTAGAAATATATTCCATGTCAGTGAAATAGTTGCCTCTTATTATTTAAATTTCTAATTTTAATGGAGTTTTCTGATCCATAATTTAAATATTTAGATTTAAATAATGTTTTTTGAACATCTTTTGATCATCAAGGCTTCATTTATTTGATTAAAAATAGTATAAACATATATATACAGTATAAATAATTAAAAAATGTATGTCTTAAATTTGACATGAATAATATGCGTCATAATACAATGTAAAATATATTTTAATGAGAATGTTATAATGTAATTTATGTGATGTTGAACTTTTTGCATTACTACTCCAGTCTTCTGTGTCACATGAAATCATTTTAATATTTTGTTTTGCTGCTCAATAAACATTTTCAACTATTATTAATGTTGAAAACAGTTCTGCTGCTTCGTTTTTTTAAAGCATGATTTTTCAAGATTCCTTGATGAATAGTAAATTTAAAAGAACAGGATGCATTTGAAAAAGATCTTTTGTAACATTATGAATGTATTTACTGTCACTTTTGATCAATTTAATGCATCCTTGCAGAAAAAAAGTATTATATTATTATTTTAAATCAGACTTCCTTTTCCTGGTATTTGTCCGCAGCAGGTTTTATCATTTTTTTTTTCTTATGTGTGGTATAATCTATTTCTTATAGTCTATATAATGTGAATGCATCTAAATGGATGATAAGATGATTGCTGTACATGTCAGTCAATCTTTTCTTGTTTAAGTGGGTGGTTCTTTGCCAGAATCAGCTGTGATGTGGACCAGACATTTGCCATTTAGTTAGAGCTCTAGCTCCTTGAGATCATCTACCAGCTATTTATTTATGAACATCTTGCATATTTCTATGGGTTCCCACAGATGCGAGCACGAGTTGTTTGTGGAGAAATGTAGCGAGTCGGATCCAAGCATTTAGAGTAGACCCAATGCAAATTTACCGTCTGTGTTTATACACAACATCCTGATCACAAAACTCTCGCTTTCCACATTATGTGGCCTTATGAGAGAGACTTGGTTTTGGTCCCATGAACATCTCTCGGTGAGATTCTTGAGTGGGGTTGTTGTTGAAAAAAGGGGGACTTGGTACTTACGCAAGACCTGGACCCTCTTCTGCTTCTACTCGGGAGTTAGCGACAGCCAAACTACATTGCGTAACAGGGAAAGAGTGAAAGGGAGTGAGACAGAAAGAGGCTGAGTAAAGGATGAGAGAGAGTGGGATTGTGAAAGAATAACAACTGCTCTTCCAGCGCTTTTATACTGTTTACAGGCAGAGCGCAGGTCTCATGTAATACAATACTCTAACACGAGCACAGAGCGCAGTGTGGGAATGAAATCTGGGGCCCGTCTACGTGTCCAGAGCAGAGAAAGAAGTGAGAAAAGAAGATCGAGATGCACCGAGAGGATAGAAACTAGAGCATTTTCATGCATACTAATTTTCCGAAGGCTGTACACACTAAATGTGAAGCACTGCCTGATGCCACATAATCATATTTGACATTTCAACACGCAAAAATGTGGAGCAGGATTTTTGACCAATGAAACTTCATGGTGGTCCTGACCGGTTACAAAAAATCACATTGACATGGAAGGCAGAAAGAGACAAGATGTGTTTGTGGGTGCGACCTCAGCTTACTGTATTACTGGTGTTTGCCAAGGCCAGTATTGCTCTTACTATTACTCATATATTAGAGTTAACCCAATAAAACCTGCATCGGATCTGATAATGCAATTATAAGTGATCAACTTGATTAAGCTTTGCTGTTAAGTCTGTTGCACACATGCCTTCTGTCATTTGAACGATAGTTCATACTTTTTAGCAAAGTAAAAGCTTTCTTAGTCTAACTGTACAAACGTCAAGCTTCTTCTTTTTGCTGCCAAATCTTTACTGATTTTTTAAAAAAGTACAGATACAAGTTTGCAACTTTGTTGGTAATATTTCCAGATGAACTCTTACTGGACTGAAGCAGCTTGGCTTTACTTGATTCTCCAGATGTCTTTTTTTTTAAGAGATGATCATCAAGCTTTTGAGTTTGTTTATTCATCTCTCAGTCATCATTGTATTGCATTACATGTTTTGATAAACTAAGCATTTAAATATCATCTTACTAAGACCTTGCTGTTATAAACAGCTCACTGATTTTTCATCGCTTCAAAGTTTGATCTTAATTTTTCTTCATAGGCATCTGCAAAATATTTTTCTCAGTTTGGGCCTCTAAGCCTGATGCATCAAAAAACATTACGCATTTAAAATATGCATCTAAAACTACAAATTTTGTGGCTTGTTGGGTATAAATGATGTTTTGCTAACAAATTTCGGGAGGAGCACGCGCAGGTAATTATCAGCCTGCTCCCCGCCAATCAACTTATTATCTCATCATCCTATCAGAGCAAGAGATACTAAATAGAACAAGCCCCTTTTTCCTTCAGTATCTCGATCTAAGCATCCCTCCTCCTCCCCTACTCCTCTGACTTTACTCCTCCTCTGGGGGGCACGCAGAGTTCGGAAACCTCTCACTTCCCCGAGCCCAGTAGGGTTCATAACTCTTGAGCTCGGTAGCCCGACGAACACTGACTCCTCTCCACAGACAGTACGCCAAACCCGCTTTGCCTTTTTGATTAATTACCAGTAAGTACGAACTCGTGAAGTGCACTATTTATTTAATTTGACTTTTACTTAAGAAAACAGGTGGAAAAACATCCATTACAGACATAAATTAAGGGAAGCCTGTAAGTCATACACATAAAGACTAAAGTGGATTTTTTAGCCAGTAAGAAACAGCCTCAGCATCCTCGCGTCCCAATGTCTGCATGGCAAGCACCTCTCACATTTTTATTTAGAAATGCTTTAAAGTTCTGCATTGCAAACTCATTTTTAAATGTATATTCCTCCAGCTCTCTGTCTATCATTTTTATTGATGTGTGTGTGTTGGCCGGTGGCTCAGAACGAGTCCTGCGGGGACTAAGCGGCCTTCATGGAAGGGCCTTCAGAAGTGTGAGGTATTTTTAGTTCCCAGGGATTATGAAAAGAGTTGTTTTCAATTTGCTATTGGCAGGTGAGCGTCAGGGCAGAGGGAAGAACTCTTCCATCTCACATTCCCTCTGTTTTCCCTCTCTGTCCCCGTCCTCTCACTTTTCTCCCTCCCACTCTTTCCCATTCTTTCATTTCTTTCCCAGCATTCCCTTCTCGTCTCACTCCCACTCCTCTGCCCTCGCTGCTTAATCTGGCTTCCGTTCGGCCTCTCAAGGTCTCGACTCTCAGCTGCAGTTTTTTGGAAGCTACTTTGGCTGCTTCCACTCAGTCAGTGTCTGAGATCGGAAAAACAGTGTTTACTAACAGGTGCGACTTTCCAAATGTCCCGTACATACAGCTGCAGACAGCAACAGAACAATGTCTTCAACAATGCATGAATAGTTAACCGAAGTCCTTCGTCTTCTTTTGATTTGAGGAATGCAGGTAACCATTCAAAATGTCTTGGCTTTTTGTTGCGTTTGCTTTTTATTTCTAAAAAGCAGCTCCCACTTATTTCGTCCTCTGCAGCCAAAGACTCTCTAGTTCATCCAGCTTGTTTGTTTTCCCCTTTCTCTTCTGCCCGAACACTTAACGGGAGTTTTGTCTCGGTTTAATACCACTTCATTGTGTCTATTTTCATAAGCTTAGAGAGGTTGATTGACAAAAAACTTGGGAGGAGTGCAATATAATGTGGTGATAATTTTTTATGTGGCGTGATAATAACGCAATTCATATATGCTGCAGTTATAGAAATTTGTGGTCAGATGATGGTTTTAGGAGTAGCTTTTGTTCACAAAGGTTGCAATACATCATTAAAACAGTAATCCTGTGAATTTAAAACAATATTTTTTTATTTTAACATATTTTAAATTTAAGTCTATATTTCTATACTGCTAAATTAATAGATAAATGCAAATGCATAATTTATTTCTGTTATGCAGAATTGTCCACATCATTACTCCAGTCTTCAGTGTCATAATCCTTCTGATCATGCTGATGATGTTGAGAAGAGTTGTGCTGCTAAGTGTTCTTCATGTAGTTTTTCAGGATTCTTTGTTGAATATAAAGTTGAAAAGAACAGCATTCATTCGAAATAGAATATGTGACATTATAAATGTCTTTACTGGCACTTTTGATCAATTTCAAAGTATTCTTGCTCGTTGAAAGTAGGCCTATTAAAATCTTAAAAACGTTAGTGCATGCTTTCCTCTTCTTTTTTTAAACAATTACACTTCAACTAATCATCTGAATGAGCCGATTCACTACCATAGATCATTTTACATTTTAGCACAGAGAGAAATCATTTTAAGAGTGTGCGATTATTACCACCGTAAGTGCTGGAAGTAAGCTGCAATGCAATATAACAAAAACAATGATGTAGCATTTTGACATGCTGTGCTCCGCTGAATGGAAAAAGTAGCTCATTACTGAAAAGGCAACAGTGTCTTGAAAACAGCTTAAATACTGTCATGTTATTGAATATGTAGTCAGTACTGTATCTACTCTTTCTGAGCAGCAGCCTACAGCATGGCGTTCTCTTCACTGCCTCCTGCCAGCCCGCGCTCTCCTGCTTCATCTCTCTGACCCTCACAGGACAGGACGAGCAAGGGATAGTCTTGCTGAGGGAACGGGGGAATCCGAGAGCATGTCTTACAGAAGTGAGAAATGCTCTAAAGTAGGTCAAATACTTTCCCTCCACTCTCCTTCCCGGAGTTTTAGCACAGTGCTACCAGTATTTGGTCTCAGTTTCCATTTTCAAATGGTAAAAGTGACTCTGAGGTTGCGAATGGTTGCATCCGGCAATTTCTCGGACTCATAAATCAGGATCAAGTCTTTTGAATGTGAACAAACGTTTGAATATTTTCCTCATAATTCACTGCTTGTAAAAACTGAGAAAACGAATATATCCCCATAAATAAGCCCCTTAATGTCATAGTTTTATTAGAGCCACATGCCGTGGCATAGGTCTCCACGGTAACTAAAGCTTACACCTTTGAAAATAATATAAACAGTTATTCTGTGTTAAACATCAGTGTGTGTCACTGTGCATTGTAATATTTAAGGCTAAAAAGGCAAATTTTTTGATGGAAAGCTCTTCTTTTGTATGCTTAGCTCTTTAAAGAAGCAGTTCCCCCCAAAAAGAAAAATATTTTCTTACTGTCATGCTGTTTTTGCATATGAAAAAAGACTGTGTATATATATATATATATATATATAGAGAGAGAGAGAGAGAGAGAGAGAGAGAGAGTTAGGGCCCTCATTTATAGATCATAGAGTGTGCGTATGCTTAAATCCACGGCAAGTAAAAGCTGAAAGTTTCTTCTAAAATGATTGTTTTTGTTTTTGATTGCTCAGTAATTTCACATCAGTGGCAATGAATAAGTTCTTTTCATTGCTATTAGAGGGAAATAACAGGACATAAACATAGGAGCCTGATAAAAATAAAACATTTTAGATGGCACTTAGAAGCTTTTTATCAGTGGATCCTCTAAAGTGAATTGTAAAAAACTAACCATTAAGACATTTTGACTTCAAAATGTTGCTCTATCCATGATATTGCTTCCTCGTTTGATGTGACTTTTCACTGGAGGAAGCGTTATTTGACTGATTGACTGGAGAGGTGTGGATTACTTGTGATGTTTTTATCAGTTACACCTTATTTTGATAGTCCACTTTAGACTTTCTACTAACTATAAGTAACTTTGTAATTACATGTCAACTACATGTCAACTGTTCCTCATTAACTACAGCTACATATCTACTAACACTCAGAGTAGACTGTTAGGGTAGGTTTAGGGTTAGAATACGTTTCTAATAGTCAGTATGTAGTATGTTGTGAACTCATCAAAATAAAGTGTCAGCAGACAGTCTACTAGTACTGTAATGACTGCTAGTTGACATGTAGTTGAAGAGTTACTTACTGTTTGTAAAATGTCCAAAAGTGAGGCCCCTGACACATGACCTGGAACATCTGTAGTGGATGATGAGTTGGCCGTTTCACTGTAATGTAGACAGCGAGAAGGTGAAAGTGTGCGCTTGTGTGTTTGTGTCATTTGATTCAACCGCCATCTCCTTTGCTGTCAAACACACATCTGACAGCGTTTTCCAGCCAGAGAGAGAGGGACGGTCCGGTCAGCAACAGGAGTTATTTCCAGACTGAAGGACAGACAGCCGTGTCATTGAGCAGACAAGCTCACTAATCTATCTGTTCATTAAAGCCTGGAGGAAGTCCAGCTCACAGGAAGTAGGACTGGGGTCAGTGACGGAGCAGAGGACTCTGGGAGGCATTTCCTGGCGCAGGTGTTTGATCAGTGAGCATTCAGGGGCACAGATCCGTGTCTGTTTAACTACCTAATGCCTTCAAGATGTATATTCCTGGTAGGGTAAACAGCTTACGCACCGGCAGGCTTACGGTTTCAGTGTTTAAAACAAACATGATGTCATGCCTTCACAGATGTGCATACAGAGCTTCAGTTCAGGTTTATATGCTGGAAATATGTGCGATAACTAAACGACTGGCCACAGCGCAGCTCTGTAGCGTCTTTCCTCTCAGGAAGGAAGCTCTTGTGAGATCAAGCCGCTGTGACTATTTTTTGGCGCACATCACAAGTGGTCTTCACTCACGAAGACTTCCTGAGTTTAAGATCCAAGTGTTTGCAATGGCAAACCTGACGAGAGATTTATGGGAAGATAAAAAAGGCTCTTTGTTTTTATTAGTGTGTATGAAATGTGTGTGTGTGAGATGTGAATCATTCATCAGGGCTATTGCTCTTTGTGGGCGCTTCATATCGGGTTCAACCAGTTCAGTTTCAGCAGCACATCTGACATTTTTTTTCCAGTGTTATCTCTTTTTATTGAAAAACATTTACATTACTTTATATTACATCATTTTTGTGTGCTTGGTAATAAGGTGATATCAACAAGTTTATGTAAGCCCGTAAAATTCCTTAGATGGGAATAATAAGTCCTTGTGAGATAAAGTGATCAAAAAGGAAACACTTTTGCCTATTAAAGTGCCTGAAAGGTCAGGTCATATATATATATATATATCATATTTCACAAAAATAATCAAACATACAAAGTAGGCCTACATTTAAGATTTATATTTGAATTGCATAAACAAAAACAGGCTAATAAACTTAATGTGGTGCATATTTGACAATCATGTATTAATCATTTCTGTAATAGCATGAATGAGTTATACACAATAATAAAATAGCTTCAATCTCAGTATTGCAATTGAATTGAGCTAGTCATATTTAAACCATGTTCAAACTAAATTTGAAAACTGAATTGAATAATTGAATAAAACTGAATAATTTTGTTTTGAACATAAAGAAACTGGTATTTATAATGCATTATAATTCATGCATAATGCCTTGTTTAAGTACATTTTAATATCTACCTATTTGTGTTCTTAACGTTTAAGAGTATGATGCTTGTTTTAAAAGGATAGACATTTTACATGCAATTCAAAAACATAAATCCTACATTTAGGCCTAAATATATATATATTTTTGAGTGTGTAAACCCAAAACTGGAAAGCACTTCCTCTAATCTGATTAGTTGGCTGACTTCTGAGAAAGAACTAATCATTGAGTTTGCAAACACTTGTCATTAACATTTCATTTTTGAAACCAATAAGCCATGTATTCATAATCAGAAACTATACTGTATATCCTGCTCTGTTTATCGGTACATATCACTTTTGGAAGTCTTTACACATTCCATTATTTTCTGTGCCTCTCTGTGTACGTTAATGTGCTTCTGATGAGTTTGTTCAGACCACAGCGGCACCACATGCGACTAATCATTTTTATGTCAAGTTGGTATAAATCAGCGGTTAAAGACTCTCTGCTACTGAATCTGTGTAAGTCAGCGGACTGTTCCTATATTCCCCAGCGCACTGAGGGTGACAGCGAGCTCGTGTTGTAGAGCGATTAGAAGTATCGTTATACGTATATGCACGCTCACTTGTGTGTGAACCCGGCGGAGTGAGTTTTCAGTGAACCCTGCTCAAAGCATCCAGTGTAGTAACAGCACAGCAGAGCCTTTCATGCCATCGAGATGTAAACACTGCGCCTTACGCTGCCTCGTTGTGACTTTTTCTGCTGCTGAAGGGAGGAAGCTTCAGAGAAGGGTGCTGGACTTGGCTCTTCTGTTCAATCGACAGAAGAAACCCTTATTAAGACTGATAAGCTTCTGCTGCTTGAGATCTTGAGCAATGGAAAACACAGAAACCATCACCACTTTTACAAATTGTACTCCCCTGTTACAAATAAACAACCAATGGTTACACTTTACATGCTTACTAGTAGAATAAGTTTACGTGTACTTGCAAACCTTTTGGGGAAATTCCAAATAAAGTGTTATTAAGCAGACAGTCAACTAATATTTTAATGATGGCTAGTTGACATGTAGTTGCAATGTTACTTTTGTCAAAATTGTACTTTCAAAATAAAGTGTCACCAGATAAGTTGGAAGCAAAAAAGAATCATGGTTTCACAACAATATGAAGCAGCAGAACTGTTTTCATTGATAATAATTCAAAACAGCCTAGCAAACAACTATCAACAAGTGCCCTGAAAAAAGGTTGCATTGTGTCAAGCTGGGCACGACTACTTTCACATACGCTCACATTCTTTTGGAACAACGTTACATATACATTAAATATTGATTATAAGAAAACACTGCTGAGTGATACAGTATGAGAGACAGTTATACAAAAATATCTGATGACAAAATGCTGTGAATGGCCAATCAGAACAAAATACTTCAGAAAGCCCTGTAATAAAGTTACTTCTCTTGAAGTGAAATTGCAGTTTTCCTTCAAAGCCCTGATTGTTCTCACAGTCACGGCAGCTGCCCAGTGTTTTCTTCAGTCCGTCTCGTGTGGACGCACGTCCTGCTTGCGTAGGCTTATTAAACAAACCGCTGAGCCTCTGTAATCCCTGACTTCTGTGCAACACTCAGGCTCCGTTTAGAGCTTCAGGCCTCATACACTGACTTCAGCATACGCTATTTTCACAAATATATATATATATATATACACAAGGTCACATATTGAGGTGAATACAGGGAATACAGGGTCAACGGTGTAATTGTAAATTTAATTACTGAAATGAATTATAGATGTAATTACATATAGTTTTTTTTTAAAGAAAATTAAGTACAATGCATCAACATGTATGTACAGTACACAATAAGTGCGTTGTACCAAATTGTTAATTTAAATGTAAATACACAGTAGTTAAGACCACCTAATATAAAGTGGGGGAAAAAGAACTGGGGAACATAAAGCTCATGCTAAAAACACATTAGTTACACATGGCTGCTGCGATTTTGTGTGTGTTTGTGTGTGTATAATTCATGCAGCGTCACACATCGGCTGTCAGGAGCTGCTCACACACTTGTGCATGTGGCTTTGGTTGTCTTTGTTAATTTGTTGAGCTACTGTGCAGAGTGTCACTCTCATCTCGCTGTAGCACACATGGTTCTCGGCACTCGCAGTGTGTGTGTGTTTACGGGGCCTGTCAAAGCACATGACGGTCACACATGGTTTGGAATACTGTGTGAGTGCTGGGCTACTGGGTTCACTCAGGAACCATATGGAGCGGCTCTGTACCGCAGCTGACCCTCGCGTGATGGCCCGGCTCCAGAGGTGTGTCCTGCTATTGTTTCATCACACTCTTAGTGTACACACTACGCCTCGACGCGCCCCACGATCACGTAGCACATGACATCACTGCCTCTGCAAGATGTACACTGTTTGAAATAGTTTAAGCGCCTCAAGTGCCATCAGCCGTATGAGAAATATGCAGCCCCTTGAGAAAAAGAAGCATGCTGTAGCACTAATTGGTGTAGTTTTTAGTTTTTACTCACAGATAATTAGGTTACACTTTATTTCGATAGTCCATTTATAGACATTCTACTAACTATAAGTACTAGTACTCTAATGGCTGCTAGTTGAGATGTAGTTGCAAAGTTACTTACTGTTAGTCGAATATCTAAAGTGGACTATCGAAATAAAGTATTACCAATAATTACAACAAAAAGGCAAGTAAATTACTGAATTAAACATGATAAAAAGACTGAATAATATACTGTTGTAAAATGTACTTAATCTGTAAGTTTAAAGTTTACTGCTGAATTTACTGACACGCATTTATGTACTTTACTCGTGCATTAGAATGATTGTCAACATATCAACATAACACGTCTTTAAGAAGCTCTTATAAATTAAAGAAGTTACAAATCTGTATGGAAAAGACATGTCTACATCATCTAATACATGGAGAGGAGAAGAGTTTGAGCAGCCAAAGACTGTCCAAGGACCACAGCTGGACAACTGCAGAGATTAGTTGAGTCTTTGGGTCAGAAAAAATAAAAACTCAAACAGCACCTGTATTACCAGATGTTCATCCAGAAACAAACTCCAGCATATTCAGAACTTCAAATCACCCTAGCCTTTATGGTTAGATGAAACATTTTGGCAGCAAACCCACCCAAAGTAGCCCATGCCCACGGTTAAATATACTGCTGGATCTTTAATGTGGAGGGCATGTATTTCTGCTGGAGATCCTGGACATCTCATTCAAATGCATGGTGCCTTGGAATCTATCACATACTAACAGATATAAAATCTAAAGCTGACTCTGTTAGAAATCCCACAATGGGCCATGGTTGGATCTTCCAGCAGGACAATAATACAAAACAAACACCAAAATCAACACAAAAATGGGTCACTGGGCACAAAAAAGAGATTCTGCCACGGATGTCCCTGATTTGATCCCTATAGAAAATGAGTGGGATGAACTGGAAGTGGAAAAGCCAGCCTGATTTCACAGTAATTTGCATATATTTTAAGAGGTTGCTATTGGTTTTTCTAAATCGTATGTATTTTCATTGACAAACCCAAAGACTGGGTTGTTTTCAACCAACAGTTGGGTTAGATCATTAACTCAATCTCCAATTGCTGGGTTTGTCCATATTTTTTACCCATCACTGGGTTGTATTTAGCCTAGCATTTTGTGTACGAGTTGCCAATTTGTATGAATTTGTATGAATGACCTACACCTAACCCCATCCCAAACAATCCAGTCACTCTGGTTTAGACAGATCACACAAAATCATACGAGTGAGGTCATACGAATACATACTAATTAGCCACCTTGTAAAATACAAAAAAAAAAAAAAAAACACACCAAGATGGGGCTGTGAATCTGAAGGATCAGGAGAGATTCTGCATGAATGGTCTCTGATCTCTTGTCAGTTGAGGTGGCGATAATTGTGACATGAACTAGAGAAAGCATTTGTGATTTCCCCCCATTTTCAATTGTTTTACTTCAGTAAAGTAAGGATTAGCATATTGTGAAGTTTTTGAATGAAAGATCAAAATGATAAATGAAGCAGATTTATTTTTAACTGCCTCCTATCTAGAAAGGGTGCCAATATTAGTGGAGGACACTGCATATGAAAAAGAGCTAAATAAGAGTGTGCAGGACTGTACAATGCCCAGTAACACTGTCTACTGTTTCTTCCAGATGTCATCCCTCTTACACATTTTAACCCGTACTTCAGGAGGCTCAGGTTTGACGTGAGCTCCATGGAGAAGAATGCCTCCAACCTGGTGAAGGCGGAGCTCAGGATCTTCAGGCTGCAGAACCCAAAGGCCCGTGTGTCTGAGCAGCGGATTGAGCTCTACCAGGTCAGTCCTGTACTTCAGTATCTGAGCATTTGACTTCATCCACTCATTCAATGCCATCAACTACTTGCATGCAAACTTGCTTTATAGATGTCTTGTCACAGTTTTCTAAATGTAGCTTGTAAAGCTTATTTTGGGAGGAGTGCACGAAGGCAACTTTATTTGATGTCTGCCTCCCTAATCTTCCAATTATCTCATCTTCCTATCAGATGCCTAGCCCTGCCCTATAAATAGCCAGATCTCCTCTATTCTGTATCTCAATCTCAGTATCCCGCCTCCTCCCCAGCTCCTCCTATATTTTCACCAGGGGAAGCACTCAGGGTTAGGGTCACCTTCCTCTCCCAAGCCCTTAGGGCTGTTCTCCCTAGGGCAAGGCAGCCCTCCTAACCCTGAGTTTTCTCCTTGGTCAGCACGCCAACCAAGCTTTGCTATACTAAGTGATGTTCCTCCTAAAAACAAAACCTACAGTAATCTCTTCTGAACATCACTTTTAAGATCTCAGATGTGCCAAGATAACTGTCTGTAATCAAAATTCAGAGATTTCATTAAGAATGCTAACATTTGTCATCGCAAACATCCAAAACAAAATATTGACATTATAGTCCTATATTCACATAGGTTCCAAAAAATATAAAGTGGCACAACAGTTTCCAGCATTAATAATAAATAAGCATATTAGAATGATTTCTGAAGGATCATGTGACACTGAAGACTGAAGAGTAGTGACGCTGAATATTCAGTTGTGCATCAAAGTGTAATGATCTCTGTAATGGTCATACACAGAAAAGGAAACACGGGAATAAATGCTCGGAATTATCTCCATGGGACGATAAGACTTAAAGCCACGGAGAATGTATATATATCGTTGAACCGGAAGGTTTTCGGTTCGGTACGCATTGCGAACTGAATGATTCAGGGAAAAAAAGAGAATAAAGTGTGTAAACACTCTTATTGAAACTACCATACAAGTATGATTTTAAGTATTTTTATTTGTTTATTTATTTTATTTTTTTTTACTTTGAACAACAGTGGAGCTATCCTTCACAATATCTTCTGGGGTTTCTAAGCAAATAAAATAAAACCTCCTTTATAACCAAAACCAAATGCTCCTCTTAAAAACTGAAATGTAATATTGTAGTAGTTATAAACTAATAGAAAGAAAAGAAGAATTTTGTTTTTAAATGGAACTATGTTTCAATAATTTTTTATAAAGTTTTTTTTTCTCTCCTCTCCAAGTTGAGAAAGATGAGAGTGTCCAGCTTTCTTCAGACAGCACAGATCGTGTCTTCAACACACGGGCCTCTGTTGTACTTCAGCTAAAGAAGGTCACAATCTTTCTCTTCTAGGAGTGCTAGGAGGGCTCAATAACATTTAGCATTTTTTTGCATTAAAATCTGTGGCTATAAATGTACGGATCGCTGTGAACGACCAATTCTTTTGTCCTGTTTGAATCTGTTGGAAATACCTACCTGAATGTCGTGGGGATAGTTTGTAATGTGCGTGTTTCTAGTTTTCTAATTTATAGATATAATGTTTCTCTCTGTCCATTTAATGGTACAGTAAATAAAAGTAGTCTAAAAATAATCCATAGTCAGAGTACATTACCTCGTGTGTAACCTATTTGGTGCGCTAACTATAATTTTCATCATGTAATCTGTAATCATTAACTGACTACAG
Source organism: Enteromius unitaeniatus (assembly GCA_032359435.1). Lineage (NCBI taxonomy): Eukaryota > Metazoa > Chordata > Actinopteri > Cypriniformes > Cyprinidae > Enteromius > Enteromius unitaeniatus. Next base: position 3,051,797 of record JAUMHI010000058.1, on the reverse strand, counting down.
ATTGTGAATAATCACAATCCTCTCCAGGTCACGATGAGAGAGTTTATTTTCCTGAGTTATAAATCCAACACTGGACTGAACTGGTAACGTAACCCAGGAGCAGTAAAGTAACTCAGTTGCGGTTCACTAATACACACTCAAGTTCAGAAAAGTGCTTTCACAGCAAGCAAACGAAGCAAACAGTGACGTCAAACAGGCTTGTGTATGCAGTGTGAAAGCGCCCACACATGCACTTTTTAACCTCTCTCTCTCTCTCTTCTCCTGCTCCTCTGTCAACGTATGTTCGTTTATTTATCTTGAGGGTGCTGTAGGGCTCCGGCCCATCGATCAGCGGGGTTTTATGTGTGTGTGGAGAGACGTGAGTGTGGAATGCTGTTTGGTGATTTAGAGTTCGAAGGGTCTCGAGGGCTAAATAAAATCCCAGCGCTGTCGAGGTCCGCCTCCCACCTGCCTCTCCGTTTAACCTCGCTCCCCTCCTCTCCGTGCATGTGTCAGGTCCGTCATGACAGGTGCAGTAAACACTGACCCGCTAACACAGAGATGCTGAATGTCTTAGAGAGGGTTTAAAAGGGAAGGGAGAGGTTGTGTTACTCATGTTAAAGATCCTGTTGTAGCTGGTCTAGGGCTGGGCGATATATATATCGAACGAACAGTTTATGAACAGAGCCGTAGATCACTGAGAAGCTGCGCCATTGAATCACCCGCGAAACTCAACGCGTAGCTTGTCAGTGATCTACGGCTCTGTTCATAAACTGGCGCTGCATTTAAAAACAGCTGATGGAGATTTACCGCTAATCAAAGAACCGGCTTCACTGATAAGATGCGCATAATTTATCGTTCGATATATATCGCCCAGCCCTAAGCTGGTCGGGATCATGCAGTCGTTATAATTAAAGTAAACTTCAGTGCTGAAAATATAGTGCCATTCTGGTGACTTCAAGCAATGTCTGTTTGATCTTTGGTGTATAAGAAATGGTGAAACAGCTCAAACTGAAAGATTTGGAAGAACAATACAATATTGAATTTCATAGCATAGCATGGACTTTATTCAAGCTGTCAAACCTGCAACCTGCAAAACTTGTTTTTCCCAAAATATCATGAAATGTGACCTTATGAATTTTATTTAGTGGACAAAAGTATTACAAATGAGGTTTTATATCATAACAAAGGGAACTGGGGTGAGTGGAGCCAATTGCAAACTTTATTGGAAAACATGGTCGTACAGGCAGGGTCAGACATCAACAAACAGAAATGGTGGAAGCAAAACACAAGAATAGTTCTGAGAGATAGCAAGGGCCAGTCGATAGGCAAACTATATCCAGTGGGAGCAAGACAGGGCAAAAATCCAGAAACACAGCAGAGGTTGGTACACAGGAAACACAGGACAGGTCTAGGAAACTGGGAAATGCTTTGTATCAGGCTAACTCAATACTCAAACACAGTTTTTAAAGGTGACACAACAAGTTAACAAGGGGGAGGAGCCAATGAAATGTCATGGTAACTAACAGGGGAGCAGAGGGACAGGTGAGCACAGAGACAATGGACAAACACTACACAATAAGAGTCCTTAGACCAAGACAGAGAAACACAGACGGTGTAGCACAAACATAGCAGCCTGAAAAAGTACTAGAAGAGGTGATTTTAATTCATTGTATAAACAGCTTTTTTTAATGAACGCAACCGTTTAAAAGGTAATGGCCAGAAAGATTTTAAAAGATTTTCTGCTTACAAATACTGTGTTATTTGATCAAAATTACAGTAAATACTGTAAAAAAAATAAATAAAATAACAAATATTGAAATAGTATTACAATTCAAAACAACAACTTTTCATGTGAATGTATATTATAAAAAGTAATTTATTCTCATGATCAAATCAGAATTTTCAGCATCATTACTCCAGTCTTCAGTGTCACATTATTCTTCACAAAGCATTCTAACATACTGATTTACTGCTCAAGAAGTATTACTTATTATTATCAATGTTGAAACCAATTGTGCTTTTAAATATTTTTCTGTGGTAACCGTAATTTCAAAAAAGAACAGCATTTATGTGAAAAAGTAACATTATGAATGTCTTTACTCTCACTTTCCATCAATTCACGGCATCCTAGATGAACTCAAGTATTCGTTTCCTTCAACAAAATCTACAGAAGTGTATCTTGATCAGTGATAAATGAATAGACCTCTCCTGTTAAAGCGATCAAGGAGATTTATATCTGTATCAGCAGTCATGTAACTAGACTCCAGACTGGCCCAGAAGCGACAGCAGACCCCCGCAGCTCCAGCCTAACAACCCTACAATTAACAAGCTCCGTGTTGGTCTGAGCTCCTCCATCCCACGTTCACCTCAGCAGCCCAGTGATGGAAGGAAGCTGCTGCTGAAGCAGTGTTTTACGCATTAAGTGTAGCGCTGTCCAATGTAAACAGGAATAACAGTGCACCCCGTCCAGCATCTGTTTCCGCCGCCGCAGCCTCTCCAAGCGTTTTCCAGACCTGGCTAATCAATCAGGGAGCCTTGCTGATGCCTGTCCCATCTCTCTAGATTTTAGGTCACAAGGACCTCACGTCTCCCACGCAGCGCTACATCGACAGCAAGGTGGTGCGCACCCGAACGGAGGGAGAGTGGCTGTCCTTCGACGTGACGGAGGCTGTCAGCGAGTGGCTGCTGCACAGAGGTAAAGCCCTCAAATCAGAGGCCAGACACTGCAGGTGAATGAGGATATGGTTATCGCCTTGCTCACCCAGCTGATTGATTACATGGTAACACTTCAGAATAGGGGGTCAGAATAATGCATTAGTTAAGCATTAATTAATGGTTAATTTGTTCACAATTA
>JAUMHI010000058.1:3030795-3048861 GCA_032359435.1 Enteromius unitaeniatus | reverse complement strand
GTGCAGCCACCGGCGGAACCTCCAGAGGATCTACAGCATATTCCGGCACCTCTGGGGGTTGTGCAGCCACCGGGGGAACCTCCAGGGGATCAGTGGCATTGACTGACACCTCCAGCAGTTCTGGAACAGACCTGAGAATTGGCGAAGTCTTGGGAGCACAGTAAGTGGCCCACACACTCAAAATGGCAACTGCCATCACCGGGAGCACCAAGGAAAGATGGACTACCTCTGTGATGGCCTATGCTGGGACCCTGGGAACACCAGCTGTCCTCACTGACCTCAAAGGGGGGTCCACCAAACTGGACACCAGCCCTGGTTACTTTATGTGCAACCCTCATGATGTTGGGGAACGCTAACGTAGCATCCATGGTGGCTGAAGACTTTTGAGCAGATTGGAGCTGACATGACATGGCTCTGGCTGATCAAATGAGACGTGACAAGGCTCTGGCTGATCTGATGGGATGTGGCGTAGCTTTGACAGAGCAGTGATGCATGACAATTTGTGTGGACTTGACCTGACAGTTGAGAATTTACATTAGCTTGACTTGGCATATGCAGATCTTTAACAACTTGACTTGAATTGTAAGGAGCTATGAAGCCTTTACTTAACTTGTGTTGATGGGTCATGGATTAACTTGGCTTAAGAAGACCAGAGACGATTTGACTCAATTTATGATGGTTGACCGTGGCTTGACTGGGGTTGCGGGGATCTGCTGGGGATAGACTTGGCTCTTGAAGATGGACTCAACAACCCCCACATTAAACGAAGAACCCACGCACAAAAGAGTGATGACCTCAGCTGAGACCTGAAGGGTTCGTGGATTCCGTCACAAAAAAAAAAACTCTATTAATATGATGTTCATTTATTTGAATAATTAGCAATGGCCAGAAACGCCCGGATATGAGTCACCAGAGAAAGTGCACCTTGCTTAAGAGAGAAAGACCACCTTGCTTGGTGGTGTCCATATCTGACCTGAATCCCTTCGATAAGCTGCTGGGTCCTTGCATGGCCGAGTATTCTGTAACGGACAAGATGGGGACATGCGGATCCGTTTGCGAGCTTTTTATTAAAGGACGTGGTACAACAGGCAGGGTCAGAAAACGGCAGACATGAGTGGTGTAGGCAAAACACAAGAATAATCCAGATGGGTAGCAAAGGTCCAGCAATCAGCAAACAACAAAATCAAATGGACAAAGACAAAGAGAGATATCCAAAACCAGGCAGAGATCGGTACACAAGAGAAATACACTGAAAACATGACTAGAGGAAAAATCACAGGGAAACGCTTTGTACAAGGAAACCTTAATACTCTGTGGTTTGACTGACGAACACAAAGAACTTTTAAAGGGTTAACAAGGGGGCAGAGCTGATTAATCGTTATGGAAGCTAACAAGGGGCAGAGACTGAACAGGGGAAACACTGAAACAGTGGGGAACACACTTCATAATTAGAGTCCTTAGAGTTCAATGCATAACTGTCCGGGGTGGAGTGCCCTCTGGTGGAGCTTGAGGGCACTCTGGCTGGTGATCGTAACAACATGAAAGCAGAATATAAATATAAATAATAAATTCTAGTTCAAAATATAATATCTAGCATTAAAGTGTATTTTAGTTTAGCAAACCTGTTTGTGATTTCATTAGTAAACAGAACAATCTATACTATATATAGGTAAGTAACTAGTTAGTTAAGTTATTATAAAGAGACTGATTTAATCAATAGAACATATAATACTTTATAATTTATCTGTAAGTCCACAAATATTACATTCAGTTTAAAATTTTAATTTACGATACTTGGCAAAGTACAATTATTAAAATTCAGTTCGGAAATGTAAACACCTACAATAAATTTTTCTGAATGACACCAAAGCAAAAGCAGCCATCAGTACTGTAAATGTAATGGATTTGGCTTTTCTGTATTCTCAGTTTGTGCATGCAGTTTTGAGTTTTCATGGCTTCTCAGAGTGCTCAAGAATAGCTGTAGTAATGATGAGGGTTGAGCTCATAACACGCGAGGCCAGCGGCTCTCCATCAGTGTACGCAGGAGAGCGATCGAGATCTTCAGCATTGTGATGAATGCTGGAGCTGAGAGATGGCAGTGACGTTGTGTGTGTGTGTGTGTGTGTGTGTGTGACTCCTGAGGGATGATGGGAGTGGGCTCGATCTGCATTAGGGGCCAGATCCAGAGATGAGCTCATTTATCTGCTGGAGATTATCTGACCTTGCTGTGCATGTGTGTGTTTCTCACTCTTTCTCTCTCCCACCAGACAGAAACAATGGATTCAAGATCAGCCTGCACTGTCCCTGCTGCACATTTGTGCCGTCAAATAATTACATCATCCCCAACAAGAGCGAGGAGCTGGAGGCGCGCTTTGCAGGTGGCTTTGGGCGGGGGTTTCTGTGTGTGTGTGTGTGTGTGTGTTGGGGGAAAAAATGGAAATCAATGTTTTTGATTCCTCCTAGAGTCCATCAGATTTTATTTATATATATATATATTTACTTTTTTCCAGAAAGGATTGGATATGGTTAAGGCATGAACTGCATTAAATCAATTCAAAACAAGTGCACTTAAAAGCACACAAGTCTGGACACACCTACTCACTCTAGATGAGGCCTATTTGTCACGTTTTACAATAATAATAAAGTCATCACAACTGTGAAACAACACAAACGGAGGCATGGGAATTATGTAGCAACCAAAAAATGTTAAACAAATGAAAACTAGCTTATATTTGAACGTCTCCACCCTTTGTCTAGATTCCAGCTTCTAGTCACGTACTGCTTTTAAGTTTGATGGGCGCGTGCTGGTGCTTCTCCTTGAGCCGATCCTATAATAATAATAATAATAATAATGTTTTTTCAAACAACATTTGGTAACACTTGATGGTGTCAGTGTAACATGTTACATGTACTTACTATTATTATAATAACTTATGCGTAATTATGGTAAACTTAAACCAAACACTAATCCTAAACCTAACAATATAGCAAGTTCATCTAATTTATTAATATTACACAGTACTTACATGTATAATTACACTGCAATAAGAACGTGTAACCCGATATTTAATTAATCCTAAAAGTTACAGCTTTATAATTTAATGAAAGGTTTAATGGTTTTAATGAACATCTTTATGCTTATTAATATTATCTAATGTTCCTGAAATACTCAGGCCCCAATTTTAGTTAAGCTACTGTACGTGTAGTAGTGCACTCACTGTAATACATAGCCTCTGATGGTTAATTGCATTATTACACATTTACATGTATTTAAATTAGTGCTGTCAAATAATTAATCACATCCAAAATAGTTTTTGTTTACATAATATATGTGTATACTGTGTATATTTATTATGTGTATATGAATACAAACAAGTATATCAAATTACATTTATGGTTTAGATTTAAACCTTAAATTTGTTAATCAAAAATATTTTAGTTACTTCACAAAATAGGTTTAAAATAAATACCTTGATTTAATTTATTTAATGTAAGTCCTTTACATAAACGCCCTGGTTCCTTCACCTCTTTTCTGTGTAAAAAAGTAATTTGTTCATTCATTTTCCGTAAATTGAGCCTACACTAAAATAAAATAATAATGCATTGAATTAAGCATGAAAGTTTTAAGTTGAAATATTGAAATGATAGTTTCTTGTAAAACATACCCCATATCTTGCTGTACTGCTCTCCTGTTTGAGATACAGTAATGTCTTAGCTAGCAGTCTAACCCATTGTCTGGTTTCTCTGCGGTTCACAGGCATAGATGACAGCTTTGTGCATGGCGGGGATCTGAAGATGTTTAAAAAGCGTCGTCACAGCGGTCAGTCTCCGCACCTGCTGCTGATGCTGCTCCCGTCTTACCGTCTGGAGTCACAGCACAAGAGCCACAGACAGAAACGAGCTCTGGACGCCGCCTTCTGCTCCAGGTACCACCTCCTCACACTCTGCATCACAGCACACTGCTTCTGGGTCTATAGATACTCATTTGTCGTTAGTTATAAACAGCCAGACTTCAGTCCAGGCTGCGTATCAAAGCGGACAGGACCACCTATCAATCCAGACTACACTTAACTAAAGAACCGGAAAACTTCTTACTGTTTAAAGGATTAAAGCTAAAAGTGGTTCTCGTTCGTCCAGCCTATTGCTGTCGCGATCACATTTTCAGTCTCATTATACCAGTGTGCTGTAAATTTTCAGAGCATCCAGTATTAACAAGCTGAGAAACTAGCAGACATGTGTCTCCAAATCGTAAAAAGAAAATTAACATTAAGACAGATTTCAGTAAAGAGAGGACTGATCTGATTAGAAGCGCTGGCCAGAATTCAGGATTTTAAGAAATCGCTTGAAAGAACCGTTTTCTTTCCTGTGTTGACAAATTTCCTATTGGAATAGAGGTTTGGGCGGGATGTCTCGAAGGACTCGTCTCTCGTTGTTTTTTTGTTAATAGACATTAACCACATCACAGCTGTGATCCATGATTTGCTGCAGTCTATTCAGATGCAAGATATATTATATTAGAGGAAAGGATGTTTTCATTCGAAAGCATTTGACTTAATCAGATTATATTTTATTTTAACCATACACATTATGTTCGGATGAGCTACTTTAGAAAAAGATGCCGTAGACATCGACAGGATATAGACAGGATAATGAGGTAACAAGGTGGAGGAGCTAATCAATTACGAGGGAAACTAACAAGAAACAAGGGAACACAGAAACAATGGGGAACAAACACTTCAAAATAAGAGTCTACAAAAACCTAAAGACTGAACACATAAATTATATGGTTGAAAATGTATGTGTATGTAAAACTGTAACCACCATTACACCTTAACCCTCCTTTAAAACCTACCCATACCCTCAAACCTAATCTAACTGTAACCTAATCCCACCTTAATTGCAGCAAAAGTGTTTTGCAATAAAATATGAGTACAAGTATATTGCACTCATTTGTTGATGCAAGTGCATATACTGTAGTTCAAAAGTGTACCAAAAATGTGGAAACAAAGAAAGTTGGGTGTTCTACATCGGTGAGCGTGATTTCACTAAGTACAAGATGTTCCTGGAACAACATTCCAATCAGCCAATCAGATTTAAGGAGATGTTTTTTTAAGAAATATCTGTTTTAGGCTTATTATCAGGGTTAGGTGCTTCTACACCTTTGTTAACCAGCTATCATTTCCCACTGATTTTGGGAATACATTTTGGTTAGGATTAGAGTTAGGTTTAGGAGTAGGGATTGGGATAAGTCTATATTTCTGGACAGTAATATTAATCCAGGTGAACGTCATACATCAGCTGTGTTTATCTCCGATCATCACACAGGAATGTGCAAGACAACTGCTGTTTACGCTCTCTCTACATCGACTTCAAGAAGGACCTGGGCTGGAGGTGGATCCACGAACCCAAAGGTTATAACGCCAACTTCTGTGCAGGAGCTTGTCCGTATCTGTGGAGCGCAGACACCCAGCACAGCAACGTAAGACACAGTCTAAGGTTATAAGTTAACATTCGTTATTACTTTGGGAGGATGGATATAATTCTAAATATAAAGCTTCTAGGTATCGATTTGTTCTAAATTTGTCAAGCAAACGAGTTACATATGGTTACAATAAGCGCATTTGACGTCCCGTTTCAGATCCTTGGCCTCTATAACACCATCAATCCAGAAGCGTCCGCATCTCCTTGCTGCGTGTCTCAGGATCTGGAACCCCTCACAATCCTTTACTACATCGGAAAAACCCCCAAAATCGAGCAGCTCTCCAACATGATTGTCAAGTCCTGCAAGTGCAGCTAGGAACAGATTGGCTCCGTTTCCGAGAACACGCATTCACTCCAACTAACACACAGTAATTTAAAACCCAATCACATGCGCGTGCTGGGCAGGGTGTCGAGGTACAACAGAGTAATTCCTACAGACTCTCACATCTGAATGTGTGAACTTGTGCTGGATACGGCCCTGACGGCATGCGTCACATCACCCACTCGTCACTCTATGGATGTGAGTTTGGCAAACACTGGAAGTACGTGATAAGTGTCTATATGTGAAGCAAGCGGAAGAGAAAATCCCTTGTTCCATTTATTTCAAACCAACCCTTCTGATTTTTTTTGTGTTGTTGTTGTTCATTTTGTTTCCCTCAGTAATACAGATATTGTTTGTTTGGTAATATATAAAATCCATGATATTGTTCACCAATACTGGTGAAGAGCTGAAAACTTCTGGCTAACAATTGACGCAAAGTGTAGAGTTGTCACAAATGAACTTTGAGTTTGGCGCAAATCAACTGTTTTTGTTTGGTTGGTGACAGAAAGGTAGTCGAAATATTCCAGAAAGTTCATCCTGGGCTCAGAAAGACATAGTTTAAGCCACCTTGCATGGTGTAAAAAAAGGCCAAAACCAGTAAGTCGTGTTATTCAAAGCAGCCAAAAATGTTTTGTTCCATTGCAAACAGAAACATTCTCTACACGCAATTGCACACACAAAACCATTGCATTTTTGTATCACTGTTGCAGAAACAAACAGAGTTTACATCTGCATCATTAATCCAAATGCTTTATTATGCAGATAGCTAGGTATAAACATGCTCAGAAAGATTCTTTTCAAACTGTTGCTCTGCCATGACAGTAACAGACCTGGAAGAAAAAACTATGCTAGTCCACTGTAGAGTCCCTGAGAATGCAACATGTACTTGTCATATTTAGATGTTTCAGAACTGAACAGCGTGTGAAACTGAGCTTGCAAAGCAAGAAGTGTTTATGATTATGTAAGTATACGTGGAGGAACGTTAAACGCCTTACTCTGAAGTTTAAAAATGTTTGTCTATGAATTCATGTTTAGCTAGATCTTATTCTTGACACAAATCATTGGTAATACCTGCAAAAAAAAAAACCCAGGCAGACATACTGCCCATAACACATGTCTGAAAGTTAGTAGACAGTCTTTACTGTATTTAAGGTGATGCTGTTGCAATGTAATTACAAAAATTTGTACTGAGTAATATTAATTAACTACATGTACTTATTGTAGTAGTATTGTACGCCACCTAAAAATAGTGTTTGCACTGTTTGCATGGTTTGAAAACAATTCACAAATTATAACAGCTGCAAAAGCCACAAATTTGCATAAAAGCAGGTGTTTCTGGAAAGAAGACCCTGACTTTTAGAGCTATACCAGAGCACACTGTGCCTGGTTAAACTGGAATACAGGTGGCTAGTAAAAATCATGCAAAATTGGCAACTTTTTGATTTTACCCACGGTCCCTTATTAGAGCAGGTGAAGCTGTGATGTCACCAACTCAGTGCTGAAAGGAAGTGATGTCATCAGACTGGTACAGAGACTGAGGCGAGTGCAGGTCATTTGCAGTAGCTATGTTTACATGCACTAATCAAAATCCAGTCCGAATCAGATTCTCAAAACTCTGTTTGCACTGTTTAACTTATTTGTTTACACATGCATTACATTAATTCCGAACATAAATTTGGTAACACTTTATTTTGATTCTTTAGACATTCTATGGTCCCATTTTATATCAGGTGGCCTTAACTACTAATGTACTTACATTTAAGTTAATCATTTGGTACAATGCACCTACTGCATTGTGTACATACATGTTTTTTACATTGTACTTATATTTTTTAAAAATACCTATATTTAATTACATCTGTAATTGATTTCTGATATTACATTTATATTTACACTGTTGACCATCCCTTACACCTTAACCCACCCTTAAACCTACCCAGACCATCAAACCTGTCCCTCAATAGCAGCATTGTATTGTTTTGCAGTATAAAATGATCACAATAAGTACATTGTACTTAGTTTTTGTACATAGTAATTAAGGCCACCTAATATAAAATATGACCCATTCTACTAAAAGTAAGTAACTTTGCAACTAGCAGTCATTAGAGTATTAGTAGACTATCTGCTTAATATCATCTAACTTTTTATTTTGATGGGTCCACAACATGCTATCAGAAACTTTAAAAGTATATGTCTATTTATTCCAATAACTCCTAATAAACCTACCCTAACAGTCTACTCTGAGAATTAGTAGACATGTAGTTGCAATTAAATGAGAATTAGTTGACATCTAGTTGACATGTTGTTACAAAGTTACTTATAGAATGTTAAACTGTACTATCCAAATAAAGTGTAACCCAAAAATGTAGCATGTTTCCAGTGATTCAGAACTGGACATATCTAAATATTTATTACATATCTATCTATTTTTTTATTTTTTTCATACTTCATACAAGTACTTATTGTTGAGTATTTTCGAATATATCTGAGAAATAAGTCATGCTTAATTTTTTTTCCTGTTGATTAAGGTTGATTTGGGGGGGGGGGGAAATTAAGCATGTAAAAGACCCCTTTAAATTCGATTGAAATTTTGGTTTTCCCCTGACTTTTCCCCCAGTAAATTCTTAATTTCCTGCTTATTAATAGTTAGTGCAGTAGTTGTTAAGTTTAGGTATTGAGTAGGATTAGGGATGTAGAATAAAATGTATATGTGCTTAATTAGCAGTATTAAATGGCTAATATTATAGTAATATGCATGCTAATAAGCAACTAATAGGTATAACCGTAAGATAAAGTGTTACAGAAGGTTTTTTTGTCGAATCATTTACATAAAGGCTTTTCAGTCCAGTCCAGTTTCAAACAGATGATGCGGGTGCATGTAAACATAGCTATTGATGTGAGAAGAGTGAGTAGCTTTAGTAAAGTCAGAGATTTTGATGAAAGGATCTGAAGAATGTGAACAGACGTATAACGGACGTGTAAGTGAGAGACGGTAACATCCTTTGAGCATGTTGTGCAGAGGCCAGCTTGATGAATGCACTGCAGCCGCCACGGACAATGACGTCTATAACGCTTATCATGGAGAAACGCTTTCTATACATCTCAAAAGTGTCGTCCTGAATTTGTGATTTTGTTTTCTCTCAGAGAAAGTGATCCTTTGTTACAAAGAATTGCACTGACTATTTTATTTCTACATTTTTTTTATTTGTAACTTTTGTTTGTTGGTTTTTATTCGTAGTTAGAGCTTCACCCACATAACATGAGCTGATGATGTGAGTGGCCTCCAGGTGGAGGTTCCCCGTTTAACTAGTCCCTATTTTAACCAGTGTTAGAGAGAAACTGGTGGCAGATCAGATTAAAAGAGCAACGTCCGTTTTTTTAGGTGACACTTATTTTATTTGTATTAGGGCAAGAATGCCAGTGGACTTCCTGCAGACACAGGAAGTGGAAGGAGACACCAGCATTGTCACACTAGAGCTGTTTATTGTTATTGTTGTCTATGATGATGATGATGATGATGTTGATATTGTTGACCCACTATGATGTATTGTAACACATTACTGTTGTGGTGCTCTAGTGGTAAATAAATTATTTAAGTGACACGTGATTGTGTGCTTGTGTTTTCTTTGATTAACTGAATTGATTCAGTTTCAATTTTTGATTCAGACTAGCTGAATATAGTCTTATATGCTCACTAAAGCATAATTAATATAGTCAAAAATACGGTAAAAACAGTAATATTCTTTAAATTTGAAATGTTTTCTATTTAAATTTATGTTAAAACCACATTTTTTTATCATCATTACTCCAGTCTTCAGTGTCACATGATCCTTAAAGAATCTTTCTAATATTCTGATTTGCTGCTCAGTTATTATTGGAGGTTATTAATGTGTCTTTATCGTCATCATGAAATTACAAAATTATGAAGCAGCACATTGATAACAATCAGAAATGTTTTTTGACAAGCAAGTCTGAATATTAATGATTTTTTAAATAATTATTTAATAGACTTTTTATATATATATATATTATTCATTAAAGTTTTTTTTTTTTTTGTATTTTAACTGGTTCGCTGAAATAAACTGTCTGAATAAGTTTCACCGAAATAAATAGGATTTGTCTTTATTCTAATAAAGTGAACCAAGCTGTAAATGGCATGTGGTTGAATAAATCATATTTATTCAAAAAGTATTTTCCCAAACATTTTTCCCGAAAGGAAACGACTCCTTAACATAAACAGACTATATTACATTGCCTTATGATGAAACCACAAACATTTAATCTCCATTTACTCCATTTGTTTATTTAACGAACATATGTGGTGAGCGTGAGCAAGCTGACATAAACTACAGTATAAACCCTTCAGTTTATTCTGACGATGCTCTGATACTGTATATCCTCCCATTAGCCCCGGAGCTCTGGAGTCGCGCCAGGCTCATTAGCCCAGAGTCTGTGGTTCCTTATTTAGGAGTGAGACTCAAGCAGCAGAAAGCTCTGGAGACTGTCAATCTGGAATTAGGTTGGGATTGATTAAGACTAACTCAACATTCTGCAGATAAATGCTCTGCAAACTCATGATGTCACACATATAGTATACGTGAGAATTGCTGCTTTTTACTAAGTTCGTAGGACTGGTGTTGACTGGTGGGTCTGTGTCTTTTTCAGTCTTTTATAATTAAAACAGCTCTGATATAGGACCCAAGTGTGCAAATTAATTTACAAACTGCTTTTCCACAGTTTAAGAGTCAGTTTAAAAATTCTGTGAATAATAAGTCAAATTACTTTGTAAAGAGACACCTCATGACCCCAGGTTGTGTAAATTGCACATGAACATTACTTGAATAAAGGTACAACATATTACAAGAAAAAGAAAAATGCAGTTAAGGTTATTTTGTATATTCAAGTTTTCATAAATTGGCTTTTAAGCAAACTTGAAAATATTGAGCAACATTTATAAAATTAGATAATTTTTGTAACAGCCCCTAAGTAAAGCTGCATCACATTTTGACAAATTCTGAAAACAAATTTAAATCTGATTGCAGTCCAAATTCAAGGATTGTTTCTAAACGTGTTTCACTGTTCTACTGTCCAGTACTTCCAAATGCCTAAAGATGTATAACCTTTTTAGATTCAATATTTTTTTCATTCTGAAAGCATGTTTGACACTCCAATGAACTTGCTTCAAAAAAATAAAAGATTCTTGGATTCCTCATGGTATGAATCTTCTATGCTAATAAGAAGATTATTGACTTTTACTAGTCCCAGCAGGGAGTGCGAACATAGAACCGATGCACAACTAACTGTGGCTTTGTGTTCATTTTGGACTCTTACATGCATCTTCAGTCCAAGGTCCCTTTCTTTAAATGTGGCTTAGTTAGTTTGTTTCAAGATAACCTGGCATAAAGAAGCATGAACCAAGGTTTTCCATTCTTTTGAAGCAAACTTAATTTGACCAAGCTACGTACGCTTAAGGCCAAAACAGGATTCCCATGCCAGCTCTTGTGAAAAAGCAGTGCACTTGAAAATTTAAATGTAGTCATCTTCAGGTCATCTAAGATGGCTTTTTTCTTCAGTAGAACAGTAAAGTTTTTAGCTGAACTACAGTCCTTAGTGATTCACAAAATACACGTCAGCAGCTGCTGGTTTTTGAGAATAAGCATGCCAAGAAAAATTAAATGAATACCCATGGCTCCTGACAATATATATTGAGGTCTTCTGAAGTGAATCTATCAGTCTGTGCAAGAAACTTCACTTTTTTATTTCCAGAGCCTCAGGCAAAGGGAACATTTACATTTTTTCCATGATCAATGAACTGGTTCATGCAATGATGAAACATATACACAATTTTACCATTATAGCAGCCAATGATTAAATAAAAGTACTTGCTCCTAAAACCTGAAGAGTAGTCTATGCTGGTGGTGCACAGAGACTATAAAGAGGAGCAATCACTGCAAGGACAGTCTGGCGCTTTTGACTCACAACCTTTATGTAAGTTACGTTTTCTTTTTAAAATAACCTGCTACTTACCACTCAGTTTTGAGCAGTAAATGGGAAGTGCTTGTTGTTTGTCGTTACTCTGATCAAAAATGCATACATGGTGTTATGTTTACAAGGTGTGATGCAACGCGACGCGTAAAAAGACAGTACTAAGTCATGATAATCAGTAATTATATCCCCACTGGATGCAACAAATGCCTCATTTGTAATGTGTTTTATTGTTTTGGTGTCATAATGCTGGGACGCGCCTTCACGTTATAAGAATGGGTGTAACATTTCCATTAGACCCTTGAAGTATTCAGCCAATCACAGTACACTTGATAGCTGGCTAATTAGAGCACACCTTGCTTTTTTAGAATGATGAGCTATACAAATCGGTCGATTCAGTAGGCCTGGCTTGGAAGAGAAACAGTAAAAGACAGTATGTGGAAAATAATGTTTTTTTGCACCTTAAAGCACATGAACACATTGCATTACTTACATTACTTCCACAATCAAGTACTCGCTTTAAAGTATGCTAATGTGTACTTCTTTTTACATGAGTGTATAATTGCTAATGGCATTGCTTGCATTGCATTATGAAATGAAATACTGAGACAAATTGAGCTTGCATAGCAACGTTTTATTCACATGCCTACACATAGTAAACATTTCAGGCTTTCATCATATTGGAAGAAAGAGGCCTAAGCGAGACTGAAAAGAAGCAGTTTCATTATTTTACTTTTTTCTCACACTCCTTAACAGAAAAAAAACACTTCTCTTTTATCTCTTCCATTTGTCTCAGTTTCTCTCTCACCGACTACTTGCTCTCTGCTTTCATTCCGTCAAGTGTTCATGTCCACACACACACACAAAGTTCTGGTAATGCAGCAGGAGAGCTTTGAGGTCAAAGGGTCTCCAGGCCCTTGGGATTGAAATGATTTGGGGATTCGGTGATTCAGCCGCAGCTGGCCGCTCACAACAATATGAAATTAGTGAGAAGCATTTTCAGTGGTGATGTCAGCACGAAACCATGCAGGGACCCCATTAGCACACAGAGGAATTTTGAGACTACTTGTCAAAGGCTGTTTGTGTGTCCATTCATGCAAGGAATAAAATAGTAAGAGGAAAGCAACGTTCCCCTTCTCCCTAGTGTTTGAATGGAAATGTGAAGAATTCCTTTGATGCCGTGTTGACATCTGTCTCCAGCGTTCTTGGCCTGTCTTGTGTGTGTCAGCAGTAATTGCCCTGCAGACAGAGGCTTGTGTTGCATCTGTAATTACACAGGAAAGCTCACTCCTTTGAGCTGCGGATTAGTAAGTCTTTGTGTCGCGTTGAAAAGCAGCACGAAGGCAGAAGTACCGCACCGAATCCCAGTACAAAGTGTTCCTCCAGCCGCCCTTCCCTCGAGTTTGACGGGCGTCTTGGAGATGTCACGATAGAGAGATCTGTGGACATCCAATCCCTGCAGCGCCTGTCTGCCTGGCGACAGAGCCCCGTAATCCTTGCGCACAAAAATATATACAGCCTGAAATGTGTTTGGGAGGAATGAGGACAAATACAGTCAAAAGGAGGAAGTTGCCCAGTGAGGGATGTATTTATAGCACATGCTCAAGGCTAAGTGAGGAGATGCTGGTGGTCTGTGCTGGTCTGAGTCAGGCCCTCTGGGAAAAGACAATGTGCAGCAGTCGTTAGTCCCATTTTCACAAAGACAGTGCTCCGTCTGGAACTATTTCATGCATTTCCACAACAGAAAAGACAGTTATAAACCTTCAGTTATTGTCAGTGTTCATTCAGTCAATTTTGAGTGTAATGAAAACAAGGTTGTGAAGGACAGCATCGCGTTTTATGGATTGTAATACTGTATACCACATACTGATTGTTCATCTGATGAAACGTCATTCCAAAAAAAAGTTTATCATTCATTTTTTGTTTACGTTAAAGTTGATGTACCATATAACCTGACTAAAGAAAAAACTGTTCCAGTAGATGATTTAGATCTTCCTGAGATTTTTTTGTTTTTAAATATCATTCTGAACTTAGATGCAATTCTTTCTTTTGTGGAAATGACAATATTTTTTTCAAATGTCTCATAGGTTTTTTTTCTCCACTGGCAGTTTGAATTGTGCCCGAGTTCGTCTGATCACCAAGGCTTGGTTCGTTTGACTAGTGTGAGTTCTCAGAACCGTGCGTGGTTAGTTTTTGCCGTGCAGTGGTTTTTGTGATGCTCCAAAACCAACATGGCAGGGAAAAGATTGCTTCGGTCTATGACAGAGGTGCAATGTTTGTTTAACAACAGGCTGTGAGGCGGCTGTGGACCATCGCAGACTAAATGACTCAAGAGCGCCGCTCTTCCTGTTTATCCTGAAACCGTCACACCATAATGACGTAAGCGTGCTCCGGCACGAATGCTGAACTCCTATGTGAGTGCAGGTCAGAGGGGGAGTGAGGAGTGGGGACAATCGTACTCAGGCCCTGTTCACGATAACCATGCCTAGTGTGAGTACACCCTAATTTACGGTAAAAAAACCAAAAAAAAACACGTTTTTGTCAGCACACTTACTAACTGTAACGCTCGGACAGAGACTCAGAAAACAGAAAGTAATTAGAACACAGGATTTATTAAACAGAACTTAGTCTGCATATAATGCCAAGCAGGCATGAAGTAAACAGAAAACTCTGTTGAGTAACTTAAACAGTCTGATCTATCATGCAGTGTGAACACCGCAGCGACTGAATGCTACCCCAGACAGTCACGCAGTATGAAAAGATCTGTGACATGACTGCTTTGAAAATCGAGCAGTCTGAACTCGGCTTTGGCTGACTGAGGAGCGTGACAGCATGCCCCCCCTTCGGAAAGGTGTGTCCTCGCATCATAACAGGATGAATACAATAGCGAGGGAGGGGTGGGCACACTGAAGGTTTGATAGCCACCAGTGGTTGTGGTGGAACGGGATCGGCATGGGGCCAGAGCAGTTCGGGAGCTGTCTGTGGTCATGGTGGATCAAGATCTACATGAGGGCAAGGCGGATCTGGAGCTGGCAGAGGTTGTGGTGGATCAGAATCTACATGGGGCCAGGGCAGATCTTGATCTGTGGCCATGATGGATCAAGATCTGGCTGAGACAAAGGCTCATCAGGGACGTTCTTGTGGTGCTAGCTCAAGGGCAAGCTTGTGCAGCGCAGGTTCAGGGAAGGGCAGTCTGAATGTTTTTATTCTTATTTGCATTTATTCAAACAGAATACCTGTGACATCTGGCTTTGGTTAATAATTGCAAAACTGCTGTTTTTATGTAGTTTATCATTGCATTTTATTTTTTTACAAAGCAGTCTATTTTTATGTGCCGTGTGATGGTGCAATGTTTTTGATTAAAAACGAAATTATATTTGAATGTATTGTGTGTTTTGTCTCTCTGTATTCTCATAGGCTAGCTGCTTTCAGACATGCTTTCTGCACATTAACACCAGGACCAACCAAGCCTACGGAATACTTCAATAGCCAAAATCAAAGTACTTGAAGTCTAAAAAAACGCGCGGTAGCCTAAGGGTTTTAGATGCCCAGGCTATATTCATCTTCCCTACCAGTGCGTCAGAATACTTGCAGGTCAGGGAAAGAAACAAACATGAATCTCTTTAATAATAGCAATACAGATGTAACGTAATCAATGCACATAACAGCTTAGAACAAAACTAAGGAGGAATAACATTTTTAAATGAAAAACCACCAAATGTGTCACGCAGAATTAAAGGAATGTCAATGTAATTTTTTTTTTCAATATAAAATATTTAATGACTTGTTTATTTTTCCAGTGTACACTGAAGGTGCTGAAATGCACAAACTTTTTGTGTATATTTTTCCCTTACAGTGCATGATCAGAGTTAAAAGTTACTTTTTTACACACTGGCCAATTTACAAGCTACAAAAGTTTAAAAGCTTAGATGTAAACATTTATTAAACCTGATTTTAAATCCCAGAATGGCTTTCTATTTTAGGACAGTCAACTATTGATGGTTCTATTAAGAACTTTCAATGAACTTGGAACCTTATGACTGGACCAAATGGTCTTTCTGGAAAAACAAAATGAATTCACACTAAGAATAGCCCTTTTAAGAAGTGTTGGTGTTCACTGAAAGGTTCTTTGAGCCATGTTGAAGATTAGCACACAGACTGTCAATTCATAAAGTAATCAGCTCAACATATTGAACTTAATGTATTGGAGAAGCCAGATGAAGCCTTGGGGAGAAAAAATATATAGTATGAATAAATACATACTGTATCACTGCCGTTTCCAAAAGAAATGAATACTAGAGGCAGTAAAATTCTGATATCTTTTATTGAAGCGCAATTTTCTAACAATTACTTGAAGAATATCATGTTATGATTTCAATACAATATTGATATACTGGGAGATTTGAAATGGCTTAAAAAGGAAGTAGAAATGACAAGGTTGAATCAACAAATGCCCTTTTATATCAGTTTTGCATTTGGTTAGGGCTTATTTCCAACATGATAGAGAACTCTTAACAACAATCTACGGATATTTAAATTCTGAACCATCACAATACAAACCTATATCAACGTAATAAAACGTGCCAAAGTTTTTCAAGGCTGTGTTTTATCACCACTCAGTGGACATTTTGTCTTTGAAATTGCGGCGAAACGTGCAGTAGTGCAGCAGTGCACAAAAAGTGCACAGAGGTACATTTTATTAGACCAGGTTGTGTTACTGCTAAATGTATTTCAAATGCATTCATGGTAAACGAATGTATACTTTTTGTGAGCACTTTTCTTTAGTATAGTCAACACATCAAAATAAGAGTTCTTCTTTAAAGCACAACAAAAATTTTAAGTACTTAAATTTAAAAAAGTACTGATATTATTACAAATCACACCATTTAAAAGTGTACTTATAAGTGTGTTAAGAAACAATCATGAATGTATGCTAACTTTTCATAAACTTAAGTAATCTTTCATTTATAATATCATGCAATATTATCTGCAAGTACAGTTTTTGTACTCAGTCTCTCTCTGCTGCTGTGAGAAAGCTTGTCTGCTGCTAAGTGAGGGGAAGTTTAGGGTCCCTATGGAGCATTCCAGCTTTACATATAAAATATGACCCACCACAGTATAAAATAACAATTAAAACTGGAAGTAAACCGGCCTCCCATTGGTGGTGAAGAGCAGAGAAGCTCGGTGTGTTTAGTGTAACAAAGCTGCACTTTATAACAGAGTTAAAAAGAGTTAAAACAAAAGGAAAATAAGTCCATGATCTTTCATTTTAAAGCCTTTGATTATTATATTACAGTGCCCGTCACTAATCACTGAATTAAAACAACTGAAATGAGGAGTGATGAACAAATTAAATTATGAGTAAAATATCTCTAAAGTATATTCGCATTCATATTCACAATTTTGAGTACTCCAGGGTGATAATAAACATGAAAATATCCAGCCCTGGTTTCCTGTTTCACAGAAATATATAGGAGGGAAAACAAAGCCCCAAATCCCTTAATCATCAACACAATGAGAAAAACCAAAGAATATATTTATATTTTGCTGCAAAAGATAATTGAGCTTCACAAATTAGTGAAGTGGCTTTAAGAAAAGAGCTAGAGCAGTGAAAAGTTCCATTTCCACCATCAGGAAAATAATTAAGAATTTCCAATCAACATACGATGTTAGGAAACTGCCTGGAAGACGACTTGTGTCTCTATCATCCTAATACGCATCGAAGAGTGGTGTTTGAGTGACTAAAGACTCTTCAAGGATCACAGCTGGAGAATTGCAGAAAATAGCTGAGTCTCAGGGTCAGAAAACCTTTTAGAAAATGGTCAAACAGCCCCTACATCAGCACATGTTGTTCAGGAGGGTTTAAGAAAAATTTTCCTCGCTCATCTAAAAACAATCTCCAGCATGTTCAGTTGTCAGACAGGAGTGGAACTACAAATGGGACTGGCTTCTATGATCAGACAAAACTAAGAAATTTCTTTTTTTAGCAGCAATCACTCAAGATTTGTTTGGTGAACACAGGGATAAAAAGTATATTAATATAGTTAATATATTTTGACATATAAAATAAATAAATAAATAAAGAGCCAGATCACTGTAAACTGTTAAGATTGGCTATTGTAATATCAGTATCAGGTAAGATTACTCACGTTAATTTATGCACTAGGTTACATATGTTTTAATTATCAAGATTAAACATGGGTTTACTACAAATAAAAAACATAATAGTTGAACTAAAGTAACCACACATTAACATGGTTTTGCTGTACTAGCCATTT
>JAUMHI010000058.1:2983750-3002486 GCA_032359435.1 Enteromius unitaeniatus | reverse complement strand
AAATGGTCAGAAACATCATCGCTTTGAGGTACGATATCTAGATCAGTAAGATCAATTCCATGTGATATAATTAAATCCAGCGTGTGAATAAAACGATGGGTGGGCCCAGTAACACTTTGCTTTATTCCAAAAGAGTTTATCAGGTCGGTAAACGCAAATCCTAACGCATCATTTTTATTATCAAGGTGAATGTTAAAATCCTCGACAATTAGTGCTTTTTCAAAATTAACCAATAGTTCGAAAAGGAATTCTGCGAATTCTTTTAGGAAATCTGTATATGGCCCTGGTGCACAGGCAGCACAAACGTAGGCTACCGGACAATGGAATCTCCGACGATCACAGCGTCGCGTTCCATCTCGCGGAGGGCAGCGAAGTGGTTCCGGGTGGCGATCTCGAAGGCTGGAGGCGGAGATGTCCGTGCCCTGGCTGGTGTCGTCCTCTGCTGCTGGACCCAGGGTCTGTGTCCCGACGCCGGAGTAAAGGACATCTGGGAAGATCGTTTCACTTCCGGCTCATTTTCATTGGCTCAAATTATAAAATATAGATGTGAACCATTAACCTGTAAAATGATTAACATGGAATAGGAAAATTGACCAAATTTTGATGGATTCATGCTAACAGCAGCCAAAAATGTACCACACAAAAGCATTGTGGTCGACACAAAGCATGTTTATTCTTGCTAAAAGTAAACCCATATTTAATGCAATTTCATGATGATTTTTGAGGATGAGGGCATCTCACGCAACCTGGAATTTGATGTTATTTGATGAACATTTACCAATTATGTCATTATATTATTATACAGATTAAATTATAATAAAATGTCACAGCATTTAATTGCTCAAAAGCCTTTTATGTCAATAAAAGATATGGGAAAGGATCTCTCCATTTAACTCCAAGTTGACAAGTCAAATCCATTTTTTTTTTACATTTTTTTGTTTAAATGGTTAGTTGCATTTAAAAAAAATTGGATTTAGCATAGTTTTTAACCACTGGATTGAAGACTCCATTCAGATCATCTGTAACACAAGAAAAACCCTTAAAGCTACTGTGGTTCTCTCTTCATATTTTCTTTCTAGCTTCCCTCTTTCCCTCATTTCCTCAACATACCGTGCCCCTCATTTGCCCGGGCCCATTTCAGCAAGTGAGAGAATGGAAAAACTGCTTCTTTCTCTGTCTAAATTCTCATTTCAGCTATGATGAATATAACATGTCGGAAATGATGAAATCTAACTGAACATGAAACGTCTGGTGGCAAAAGTTTCCTAGTTTTTGTATCATTCAGTAAAGTTTCTCCAGTTTTTCAGTCTCAACCTCTCTTGATAGAAGCAGGAAACTTTCCTTGACACTTCCAATATTTCCATTTTATAGTCTATATTTTAAACTGTCAATGGGGGAAAAAATAATATATATATAGCTGTATAATAAATATATATATATATATATATAAACACACTTCCTTTCCTTATTGAATCAATAAACAGGTGTGAGAGGATGGACAGTATAGTAAATTCAGACACACTAACTAACTATATTATTACTGCTGTTTTTAACATCCTGATATAGCTCATATACCTCTATGTAAGATGTTTGTTGTTTGCCTGCTCATATCTCTTCAGCAAGCATTTTTCCTTTTCTTGTTTTCAGCACTTATTATTGTCAACTAAATTATGAAATAACACAAATGTAAGTATGAGAATTATGCAGTGACCACATAATGTTAAACAAATGATGATGCTATTTTATATTGTCTTTGTCTTGATACCAGCTCTTTTCAGTCCTCCTGCTGACTAGTTTTGCCTCTCTAGCAGTGCCAACTCACACATTTAATTGTTTAAACTTTGTATAGATCTTCAAATGTAAGCCCAAATGTAATGTATCTGCACAGCTAACTTCAAGCATTTAGGAAGAAATGTAAATTCAATCAAGTGTGTCCAAACATTTGACTGGTGTTGTAATTATACGCAACATGAATGTGTTACCCTTTCAGTCGAATCACTTCGACGTTACATATGGGAACTCGCCAGAGAGACCAATTGCCTTTGAGCTTTATACAAAGTACACCCAGGTGCACCTCATCACTACATGAGTATAAGAGGGCATGAGCGCAGTGCACATGCAGCTTTTCGCTTCAGAGCCTACGATTTTTTCACGGTTGGTGAAAACGTTCTCTGGAATGTCGATCCGACTATACGTTTCTGGGTGGGGAAGTTTCCTCACCTCTTCGGACGGACATGAACGTTGCCTCAGATGGCATACTAAAGGCCATGCTGAAATGCCTAGATACGTTCAGGCACAAAACAGTGGTTCCTCTCAAAACTTTTCAGAGGCTCCTGGGGCATATGGCAGCTACAACCGCGATGGTCACACAATTGAGTCTCAAGATGGGCATGGCACCATGGCACACTCCGGATTGGCGTTTCACCGCAGTGTCACCGCCTATTCATGTCGTGGTCAACACAGATGCCTCCTCCATGAGATGGGGTGCTGTATCTGACACTGAAAACAGCGCTTCTGAGGAGGGTGGAGGACCTACACGCCTTCTCTGTTGACGAAAGGGCCTAGAGTTCGGCCCGACTGATTCTCACGTTATACTGAGACCCCAGCCCCAGACCTATGTGCCCAAGGTTTCTTTTTTTGTTTATTGTTGTAACTTTTTAACAATCGACAGTTTACACATTTAACTTTATTAAAGTGCAATGTGATTATAATTAAAGCTTTTGATTGTATTTTATTCTACACTTTATTGCTGTTTTATTCATATAAAATGTTAGATTTAAAAAGGGCACCAAAACTAAATAAATAAATAAAATACACAGCAAAATTTAATGACAGAACTAAAAATGTATAATGTATAGTAAATATGCTTTGATGACTCCGAATAATAGGTATAAACTCATAAAAAAACATTATGTTTGTTTCTTTTCTTTTTATTTATTATAATTAACAAAAACAAGGCCTCCAACACTTTTTATATTCTATTTGTTTTCTTTTTAATTCTATATAAACAGTAGTAATAATAAAAAGCTTGCTACATGTACTGTGTTAAGCTAACTGAGAAGTATCACTCTTATTATTGCTCTTTTGTTGATTTTGATTGCTTCCATTGTCCTCATTTGCTTCAAGTTGCTGTGGATAAAAGCGTCTACTAAATGATTAAATATAAATAATATAGCCTGTGTTATTATTGTAGTATATTAATCTTATACTTAAATTATTATATTATAGTGAATCCGAGCTGTTTGGGACATAGCATTAGGTTAACCTTGCAATAAAGTAGCTTGTATACAATTCTGAGCCATTTTATAAATTGGGAAATGATTATGCACGGTAACGTAAAATGACTCGTAGAAAATGTTGTTAAGTGATAAGTTCAATCGTTATCAGGAAACCCAGCCCAGAACTGTTGCAATTACCTATGTTTTATTCCATGGCGGAATCAGGCTTTCAAAGGATTCAGCGGTTTGTTATTTTCAAACGCAACAGAGCATTAACCTTTTATTGCCACTCACTAACATTTAATGTTGCAATACACAGAACAAAACTTTGCCAGATTCACAATCATCTGGTTTGGATAAATCTTTGAAAGTGTCATGAAACGTGCAAGAAGCAATGTAATATTTATGTGCTTTTCTTCTTATCTGGTACCTTTTTTCCTCTTAATCAAAACAAAGTTGATTTGTGACAAAGATTCATCTTGACGAGCTGTCGTGACGTTTTCATTTTTCTCCATTCATTTCTGTGTCCCTTTCCTTTGTTTGGAGCAGTTTCCCCAAAGCTTTTCCAGAATGTTCTGCACTGTCACAGAAGACACTGCTCCTGTGCATCGCTGCTCCATATCTCTCAAACATAAACAGAGAAACTACATCACTGGCCAGTGACACAGAGATCGCAGAGCAGCAAGGCACTCGTTCACCCTGCGTTCGGGACATCTCGGGGAAAACCGCCAGCATACTCTTTGCTGTGGGGCTGAATTTTCTGAAGTATAAAGCTGTTCAGCAGATCCTGTCCCATGTTAAGCAGCCTGACAATCTCTAATGGGTTGTGTTGTTGATATATTAGCAGAGGTGCCCTTTTCCCTTCTCCACAGCTGAATCTCTTAGACAAAAACAAACGCATATTCACACTCAGAGAAAAATTGCATCACAAAGGTTCTCCTTTCTTCCAAATCCTGAGCGGGGGAGGGAAGAAAAACACAAGGGGATGATGTAAAGATATCACAGCGCTCCATGTTGTCCTCATTCCTCACGGCGTACATCAGATCAGAGGAGACAATCAATAGGGAAATAAATTGAAGGAAAAGAGGAGAAACCGTTACTAAGCCCAGACAATGTTTTTGAAGCCCGCTCCTGTTAGTCATAAATCATTAAACCAATCATTAGTGTGAAAGGAACATTTTAATAGCTGCTAATTATAGGTTGATTTGAACATGTTTGTTATTGTTGGTCAGTAGGTGGATATTTCTGCAAGGATGTACTACTTTGATCATCAGAAAGAATAGCATTAGTGAAGTCACTGTTGAATAAAAGGCATGAGAAGTAGTTACGCTATAATTTTCCCAATAAGACACTGCAGCAATAAGGATTCCTTTTCTCGTAGCCAACTGGTCGATTCCATCTTTAATATTAAACCACAGTTTGTTTGAGCAACACTTTAGGAGTCGGGGGGTATTGTTACCCTAGTATAGGTGACCACAAAGGGACTGTCTTAATGAGGGAGTCATTGAATTATTCACTCAAACAGTGTGTTCAAAAGCTAGGAATCAATCCAGAACAATATGTTGTGTTATGCTGTAGTTTAATTTGGAACTCTTTTCATTGGCAAAGCAAAAAGTACATGTAATTATTATTTGTATAATCACAACTTTTTATAAATATTAATTAGTCTGGTACAGAATGCAGTCACTAGGCTCCTAACTGGTTTTCAGAAACGAAAGCACTTTACTCCAGTTTTCTTTCGACTGGCCTCCATTTCATTACAGAATTAATTTTAAAGTGCTGGTTCTTGTTTTTAAAACATGGAACGGACTACTGTAGCATCTGCACACCTCGCTTACTTAACCAGTGTTGCCAAGTTTGTTTGTTTTTGTGGTCGAAGTGAAACCTCCCACCCCTGAAACTGAGATGGGACCCTTTGGAAGGAGGTTTTGACCCCACAGAACAGGATTTGATTTTTGATCATTTTCCTATAGAATGTACAGGGCTACTTTTGGCCCTGGTTTCGATAATTTTGAGTAACAGTTGGGTTTGTTTTATTAAAGTAAAGCTCAAGACACCATGTAACCATGCCACATTTTTATTAGGTTGGTACAGGTATGTATTGCAGTGTTTTTATAATGTTGCTTGAGGTACGTTTGGTGGCAGTTCAGAATTCAAATATCCAGTGAGTGTCGCTAAAGATTAATTCTCTGTCATGTTGGAAATCAAAAAAATCTATTGATTTTTACCCGACAGTGTTAACAAATGCAAAAGTAATTTGAAAATGGATTAGCTGATGCAGCCGTGCTATTTTAACTTCCTTACACTGATTTGAACTGTTTTGTTGAACCTTTTTACAGAGGATTCTGAATCTGAGCTTTTCACCACCTAGTATCAGTATTAGTTTTCAAATCGTGCTTTTAGGTCATAACATAACATTCTGCAACTAATCGTGTGAAAATTAGGCTTTAATAATTAACAATGTACCTGTAAATCATACTTTTGTGGGAAAAGGAATAAAAGTTTTGGGAGTTTTACTGTTTCCGGTGTTCATTTCAACTGGAAACTACAGCGATTCGTATGTACAAGTACGTTTTTTCAGTTTTGCAGAAATGTATGAAGAGGCACGTATTTCCAGTGAGCATAGAATGGATGAAATGCAGCATTAGTCTTTTCTTTTCCTTTTTTTTCTGTGACACTAAAGTAGATGCTTTGAAGAATTTCTAAGCCTTTTTTGTGCTTAGTATTACAGTAAAGTCAACCCAAAACAATGGGACCCAAAAAAGAAAATGGTTTGGTGAAATGTGAGAACCAAAGAGTTATGTTTATGAAGTTATGTTTATTTATAAGTTGGTTTATGGTTGAGGATTGTGTCGCCAAAGTTGACATGCTTTGCATATGCTTTGGTTTTGTTTTAAAGTGAATAATTATAATAATATCATTTTCTGCCCCTCTCTTCCAACCACTTGGCTTCATTCTAAAACGTAACATCCACACAAGCCAAACAATTCCTGATGTCTACAAACAAGTCTTGCCCTACATTGTTTGCAAATCATTGGATATCCTGTTTCAAATAGACATTCATGAGACTGCAAAAGTAAAATTGGTCGCATTTCATGATTCCTAAAAAATCCCATTTATTCCTTGTATTATGGCACTGCAATTAGTTCTAATATTAACCTTTTGTGCAACATAAAAAACACAAACTATCATCAGGCGATCAACTGCCTCAAATGCAATCATTCGAAAATACAAAATGGCACAATTAAAAGACCATCATTGTCAATTGCTCCTTGTGTTTTCCTAAGGATGTCACAATCTAATCTTTGTTGCATAGATTTCGAAAGGACTTCCTGTTCCAAATGGCTCTCATCAGTGCAATGCCCTCAGTGCTGGTGAAACCTCTCTGCTGGGGACTGGATTTTACAGTTTTCCTTCCCCCTCGCTGAGCACGCACACACTCTCAGAGGATGATGGTAGTTATTGGTCCGTTGTGTGCGAGGGCTGGACCGAACTTGCCGGTGGGCTTTGGGAGGCACTGTGATGGAGGAGGGGGGCGTCTCTGTGGCTGGTTTCTCCGTGGATCTGTGCCAGGACTTTCACAATGTGCTCCCTGATGGAGATCCTGATTGCAGATAAATGCAACACGAGCAATAGGGGCGAAGTCTTTGCCAAAGCTGTGTACAGCACTCTCCAGATTTGATCATCTCGTGTTGCAACGACCAGCATCTCATCATGACCTGTTGTCTTCAAGTCATGTTCATGTCATCTCAACAGATGTGCCTTTCCTTTTAGTCATCTGTGGAGGATATTCTGTATTTTGAGAATGAAATGATTACATGAGTCATGTTCACCTGAGCATAACACTAACAAAAGGAGGGGAAAAGACATTTATTCTGCTGGGAAGATGTATACTGGAGTTGTGTGCCTATGCCTTCTTTCTGTTTTTTAATAAGAGTGACGTCATTATCTATGATGAATGATTTTCCTCTTCATGGATCAGATCAGTTCGACCCAGGAAGGCTGTTTAATTAAACATTTTTCACTTTCACTTGTAAAAAATATTTTGACTTTTTGGGGGGATAAATTGGCAATATAACTGTGCCAAAAGAAAAATGTATATACCCTACCAGTCAAATGTTTGGAACAGTTATAATTAAAGTCTCACCAAGGCATGTGAAAATTGTGAAATATTATTACAATTTAAAATAATGGCTTTCTTTTTTAATATTATTAAAAACCTAATTTATTCCTGTGATGCAAAGCTAAACTCCTAACATCTTATTCCAGTCTTCAGGGTCACATAATCCTTCAGAAATCATTCTAATATGCTGATGTTGAGCCAGGAGTATCGCATCAGTCTGGGCATGAGCGAGTGGAATGTCTATTCAAGACATATGTCTGACAGCTGGCTGGTCATCACCAAATTCCTTCGCCAGATTCTATAATGTGGATGTTCCTTGGTTTGCCCCATATGTCCTTTGGGTGCAAACGCAGAGAAGTATGTCAGACGCACTCCTTCTGGCAAACTGGTGACCCCGATGGTCCAACTGTCAACAAGACTGGAGGTGTGGGCTGCACTTCCCATCCCATTGCAGTGGCTCATCCGGACAATCCAGTTCGGCTACGCGATTCAGTTTTCCCGGCGGCCTTCCAAGTTCAGTGGCGTCCTTGAGACCTTGGTGGCAGCCTGAGACGCCCCTGTCCTGCGCGAGGAGATTGCTGTCCTCCTGGCAAAGGATGCAATCAAGCCGGTCCCTCCAGCTTCATTGTGCCGAAGAAAGGAGGTGGTCTCCGGCCAATCTTGGACCTGTGAGTTCTGAAATGAGCCCCAAGATTGGTTTGCAGTGGTCGACCTGAAGGACGCATACTTCCACATCTTGATTCTGCCTCAACAGGGTTCGCATTCGAGGGTCGAGCATGGCAGTACAGGCTCTTCGGGCTCTCCCTCTCTCCATGGGTCTTTACAAAGGTCGTGGAGGTCGCCCCCTTGCCCCGTTATGGGAAGTGGCGTCAGGGTCCTCAGCTACCTTCGACGATTGGCTCATACTGGCCCAGTCACGAGAGCAGTTGTGCGATCACAGTGACCTGGTGCTCCAGCACCTGAGTGAGTTGGGGCTTCTGGGGTGCCCTTGGGCCAAGTGTCTCATGCTGTTGTCATGACAGATGCCTCCAGTATGGGCTGGGGCGCTGTATGCAACGGGCAAGCAGCCTCGGGCTCTGGACAGGGCCTCGTCTGCTTTGGCATATCAATTGCCTCGAGCTGATGGCAGTGCAGTGGACGGGACGCGGTAGACTTAAGTGCTCTACCACCAGCGGGCCAGAGCCCTACTCTATGAGGCGAGCTTATGCCCTGAAGTGGAGTCTGTTCGCTAGCTGGTGTTCTGCTTGTGCAGAAGACCCCCGATCATGTACGATTGGAGTAGTGCTTTCCTTCCTGCAAGAGAAGTTGGACCACAGGCTGTTGTCCTGGGTTGTGCAAGTCTCTTCCAATCTGTTGCAAAACAGTTAGGTGACTCTGGCCGGTGTCCTGCTTGCTACGCCATTTCTCCTCACACGGGGATGCGAGCACTTATACTCTCCCTGGCGGAGCAGTCTGACGTCAGGCCCAGTATCAGGTGCCAGTGAAGTAATACTCCACGGTAAAGTTTCTTTTGGTAAACTGGTGTCTTCCCTCGGCCTGTCTCTGCTGTGTAGTTGTTTCCCCCCTTCTTTGGGCGGAACCTGACCCAGAGACCTACTTCATATGTGCACTGCCCCAAACTTGGGCCAGTCCATATTAGTTTTCCACATATTACCTCTAGTTCCGGTTGCTATAGAAACATTTAGCATTCTAAGACATGTGCCTAGGACTTCACAATCGCACTGACTGATCTCACCTGAGAAATAAGCATTTATAACGCTAATTGAGCAAAATAAACAACATTTATTACACAGTTGTTTTCAGATTTCATTAATGATTTCAAATATGAAATTTAATCATAAGCATTTGGAGAATTTGATGTTTCCCCATTCAAATAGATTGGAGCTGCACTTGCACTATTTAAAAATTTGCCTCTGCAATTTTGGAGCCGAGAGCTCCACACGATCAGCGGACACTCAGTTTTCATTTATCCACCAAGAGCAGCCTCTAGGACTAGTTCTTTTGACAGTTGCCGCCAGCCCTGATGTCTCTGTAATGGTTAAATATGAGGTAAAATCGTAGGGTAAAATTCGTTTTGGGTTTATAATGGCAAACCTTGGTTTAATTAATCTATTATTTCTTCCAGCTCATATTGTTTTGGCTTATCAGATTTAAGTTTTATAAATTATTTGTTGTTAATTGTAACTGCATGACTTTACATACTACATTTGTAGTACTCTGCAAACGTTACATACTACATTTGACTGAATTGTTTGCTTTTGTCTTTATTTCCTAATACATAAGTCTCTTATTCTTTATACTTGTGCCTTTATAATGTATATTATTGTTCATTAAAATGGACACTTAACAAAAAAGAAAGAAGTTGTCATATTTATTACAGTGAAGATAATCAGTAGGCCTATAAGTGAGCATGCTACTCAAACCACATAATGATTTATGTTTTAAAATGAAAACGAAGAGGGTGTTTTATATTTTGAAGAAAACTAAAAGGCATTGGTGTTTGATATAATTTCATTTTATTGTAATATGTGTAGGGTTGCATGAACCATATTTGTGAGGTTATTAGTATGCTGTTTGATATCATAATTCATTGTATTGCAATTGTGTAGATAACTGAGTAAGGCGAGAGACTGACGTTATCAAGTACACTGCTGTTCCATTTGCAGAATTACCAGAATTGTCCTCCTGTACTCGCAAGTTCTTACTTCCGAGTCAAACTTGCAAAGTCAGAACTACCAAGTACGCAAGTCTGAATTTTGCATTTCATTTTTTAATGTTATAAAACATGGATTTTTTCCTGAGAATTTACATTTATGGGTATGAAATTTGACTATAAAAATAATAAAAATGTGTGGGCCCTCCAGTTTAGAGACCCCTGCTTTTTGATCATCACCTTGCATTCACACACGAACAGTACTCTGAATTTGTTAATGGTTGATGACACTCAACTCTACAGAAGTGCACGATAAATAATGCTTGTGTACTATCATCTTACAGCACATTAAGCTGCTGTACATTTATTACAGCAATTTCAGGACTCCATAGTGAACCCTTGTATGATCTCTGGCTTTGATATCTGGGCTCAGTGCTGCTTTTCATTTGTTACACAATTCCAACATTCCTGTGATAACTTGGACGAAGGGCCTCCTCTCCACAGAAGCTTTTGACCATAGCACAGGCGATGATCTAATAAAATTGGGAAAGGTTTCAATAGTTGTGTCTGAGGTGAGAGGTTGGACCAAGCATGTGTGGTTCATGGGGACAAATGGGGCGGACCATACCAACACTCAATACATCAGAAGATGTGTCACACGTTTGTGAAGTGATCTCATCTTGATCTTTCTGAGGAGAAGCGCACAGCTGAAGAAGCACCTGAGCTGCTGGGACCAATTAGAGGACCTCAGAACCATACCTGCATTAATATACGGATGCTTTAATAAAGCCAAAATGATTCCATTACAAGTTATAAGTCATCAATTCCAACAGCTTGAGTGAAAGACTTGGAGTATCTGGTTTTATCAGTACTTAGGTACTCAAATTTAATCTAGGCTTAAAGATGCACTAGTGCTCAACACCTAACACCTTTCACCTAATGCAACTGCATTTACTATCCATTTAAACTATAACATAATTTCATGTATAATATATTTAATTGCACTTAATGTGTCTGAAAACATTACATTCAGTTCGCACTTACATATATTTACTTACAATATTCCTTTAAGTATTATGCTGTAAAACTATAGCCTATGCTAAAGTGTACAGATGTCATAATTGTTAATACACTCTCGGAAATAAAGTTACAAAAGCTGTCACTAAGGCAGTACCTTTTCAAAAGGTACACATATTTGTACCTACTAGGTTCAAATATGTACACATTAAGTACTTTATTTTAAAAAGTTACTGCCCCAGTGACAGCTTTTGTATCTTTATTTCTGAGAGTGTATGATTATGAGTTTAGAATTTTCATATCCATTTAAAGGGTTTGGAACATTTTTTTGTTTTTATTCTCGTAGCTTCATAACATTACGTTTGAACCACTGGTGGTGGATGAAATATTTTGACTATGTCTTTCATACTATCCTGGACCTTAACAGTGTGTGTTACTTGCCAGTCAATGAGACAGTCACAAGCTTGCCAGTTTTCTTTCTTCAGTTCCCTGAAGGAGGGAACGGGAGACGTTACATATGGGAATTCGCCAGAGAGAACAATTGTCTTTGAGCTTTATACAAAAGGCTAATGAAATTGGCGTGCACTTAATTGCATCTCATCACTGTATGGCACGAGGGCACGAGCGGAGTGCACATGCAGGTTTTCGCTGAAGAGCCAAGCCGGCGTCAGCGCGACCTCAGAGTCGTGGCAGGAGAAAGTGTAAAGTCTCTCTTCCCTACTTTAGGGAACTTGGGTTACATTCGTAACTTAGACGTTACCCTTTCAGTCGCATCACTTCGACATTACATATGGGAACACCCATGGAAAGAGCCTCGACTCTGAGGCTGCGTAATGTGGAGAGCCCCCGCCGACTGGTGAGACTTTTATTCAAGTTTGTCAGCAGAGGATCTGCACGTAAGGGGGGCCTACGGAGTTGCTAGCCATGGTGCTAAAGCATGGTTGAGGGCGGAGCACATGTCTTAACATATAGTTCTCGCATGTGAATAAGGGAATGCAATATATCAACAGAATTACGGATATAATTGAAGGGAAACACAGCCTTCTGGCTGACTGTGGAAAAAAAATATATTTTATTTTCTTACACCTACTTGGTGAAGGAGACCCAGAGGAAGCACAGCCGGAGCTATCTCCGCTCTAGTCCGACTGCGGAGCAGGAAGGACTCAGGTTACTTACTTTTAAGGGAACACTGATATATTATAGCGCACGGATCCCATAGGAGTGGTGCAGCAAGGATGCTAGAAGACACGGCCTCTACGCGGAGGTCGTAAAACCTGGCGAAGGTGTTGGGAGTCACCCAGCCCGCAGCTCTACAGATATCGGCTAGAGAGGCGCCATGAGCCAACCCATAGGATGAGGCAACACTCCTTGTGGAGTAAGCTCTTAAACCTAAGGGGCATGGCTGTCCCTGGTATAAATAAGCCAGGGAGATGGCTTCTACCATCCAATGAGCCAACCTCTGTTTGGTGACAGCATTCCCTTTCTGCTGGCCACCATAGCAGATGAAGAGCTGCTGGGAGCGTCTGATGCTCCGAGTACAGTCAGTGTAGAGGCGCAGAGCACGTACAGGACATAATAACTGTAAGGCTGGGTCTACCTCCTCCCAGGTCAGAACTTGCAGGTTCACCACCTGATCGCGGAAAGGCGTGGTGGGAACCTTGTGCACATAGCCGGGGCGAACTCGTACCCTCTTGATAGAGGCCAGCGCTATGAGAAGCGCGGTCTTCAGTGTCCGATATTTTAAATCTGCAGACTGAAGAGGCTCAAAGGGAGCCAGCCGCAGGCCATTTAAGGCAACGACTAGGTCCCAAGACGGTATGCGGTGTTTGTAACCCGATGCGCACCGCGAAGGAACCGGACGATGAGCTGGTGCTTACCGAAGGACGCGCCCTCCACTGCACCGTGATATGCGGCTATGGCAGTGACATACACTTTAAGAGTTGAAGGGGACAGCCTGCGCTCCAACTTCTCTTGCAGGAAGGAAAGCACAACTGCAATCGCACATCTCTGTGGGTCCTCTCCACGAGAGGAACACCAGTCGAAGAACAGACTTCACCTCTGCGCATAAGCCTGCCTCGTAGAGGGAGCTCGAGCTTGAGAGATGGTATCTACAACAGCGCTGGAAAGGCCGGAGAAGTCTGACGCGTCCAGGAACCAAACGTGCAGGTTCCAAAGATCGAGACGCGGGTGCCATAGGGTGCCCATCCCTTGAAAGAGAAGGTCTCTCCCCAAGGGGATTTTCCAAGGAGGGGCTGGCGTGAGGATTGTGAGGTCCGAAAGCCATGTCCGGGAGGGCCAATACAACTCTACCAACAGAACTTGTTCCTCGTCCTCCCTGATTTTGCACAGGGTCTGTGCAAGGAGGCTCACTGGGGGAAAGGCGTACTTTAGCCCTGGAGGCCAGCTGCATGCCAGTGCATCTCTGCCGAGCGCTCTGTGGGACTTGAGGAGGGAATAAAACAGCCGGCAATGGGTCGACTCAGGAAAAGCGAAGAGATCTATCTTGGCCTCGCCGAAGTGGCTCCATATCAGCTGGACAACCTGAGGGTGGAGCCGCCATTCTCCAGGGTGGGTAGACTGCCGTGAGAGCTGATTGGCTGCACGGTTGAGTGAGCCTGGAACATGAATAGCGTGCAGCGATTTCAGCCGCTTGTGACTCCACAGGAGCAGATGGCGGGCGAGTTATGACATGCGGGGGGGAGCGTAGACCACCTTGTTGGTTGATGTACACAACGGGCGCTGTGTTGTCCACTGACCAGCAAATGCTTGTGGCGGAGCATCGGAAGAAAGCGACAAATGTACTGCTAACAACATGAGGCAATTGACATGCCAAAGCAGTCGAGCGCCTGTCCAGGGACCCGAGGCTGCTTACCCGTTGCATACAGCACCCCAGCCCTTGAGAGAGGCATCCGTGTTCACCACGATATGCCTGGATACCTGCCTGAGGGGTACTCTGACCTGTAGGAAGACTTGTCTGTAGGATTGTCCCACTGAATAAGCGGCGACACTCCGGGGAAACAGATCCAGGATGGATCTCAGCCCACCTCTCTTCTTGGGCACGATGAAGTAAGGACTGTAAAACCCTGACTTCATCTCGGCAGGATGGACACGCTGGATTGCTTCCATCGCCAGAAGGGCAGCAACCTCCGCGCACAGGACAGCAGCATCGCTCTCTGCACGGACAGAGGTGTAGCGGACGCCGCAGAATCTGGGCGGGTGCCTGGCAAATTGTATTGCATAGCCGAGGAGTATCGTCCGTATCAACCACCGCGAGGGGCTGGGGAGCGCTATCCAGGCTCCGAGCCGCGTCAACAGGGGAATCAAGGGAACGTTGACCGCCGTGCTCGAGATGGGGCAGCCTATCAGGGGACCGGGGCAGGGACTGATCCCAGAAGGATAAACGTCCTGGAGAAAACTCAGGCTGCTCTGAACAGCGCTTACCTGCCTCCCTGGATCCAGCGCTGGTGACACAGTGCCATGGGTCTGCATCTGAGGAGATAAAAAGGTTTTGGTTAGATGGAGACCTTCGGGCACTGAGCCAGGAGGTGTGAGAAATTGCTCTTTCTGTGAAATTGTGGGTACTGCTGGCAGATGAAACCACAGAAGCTCTCGGCCCTCCTCCGGGAGTGGGAACGCAGATGTCGTCGTCGTCCCCTGAAAAGCAGATCTCATCACCTCCGGATTGCCTGTCTCAGGGACGCTTCCCTTCCCTCTGGGTGTTTCTAGCCGGTCCCTGAGACCCGGGCTGGCCCGACGAGGCAGGATGTGGGACATCGCATCCGTTTGTTTCTGGACTGCCGAGAATTCCTGGGCTAAGTCCCCGACAGTGTCGCCGAATAGGTTGGCTTGGGAGAGGGGGGTGTCAAGAAAGCCAGCCTTCTGAACATCCCACCTGCGCCAAGTTCAGCCATAAGTGGCGCTCCTGGACTACCACAGTAGACATCACCTGCCCAAGCGCACATGCTGTGACCTTCGTCACTTGGAGAGCTAAGTCGGTCACCACGCGGAGTTCCCGCATAACCGCTTGGTTAGGGCCACGCTCATGCAGCTCCTTCAACGCCTTGGCCAGGAAGACCTGCAGCGTTGCCATCGCTTGCAGAGCGGTAGCCGCCTGTCCAGCGGCGCCATAAGCTCTGCCCGCCAGAGCGGACGAAAGCTTACATGCGAGAGGCGGACCCGTGACGTAGCCATGGTCATACACTCGCAATGAACCATCCACGAGCGCTGCCTCAGCATGCTCTCGACCCAGGCACATAAGGCAGTGATCATAACCATCACAAGAGGTGAGGAAACATCCACACCCAGAAGCACATGGCCGGATCAACATCCCACTACAGAATGTTTCACCAAACCGTGCGAGAAATTCAGCTCTTTTTCCTGGTTGCCCAGGGAAGACCTAACGCGGCAACTCCGTGCACTCAGAGGTATATGCTCACTGGAATGACACAGATGATTGGTACAGAAGTCTTGATAAAGACTACCAGCCAGCAGGATCCGCTGACAGCCGTCCAGGAATACACTGTCAGTCGAGAGAGCAGGATTGCAGGAACTCTATTTGCAGATCGCACCATCACTTTCAAAAAAGCCAAGGGGATCTCCAGCTTCAAAACGGCGAAGGCTCTGAAGCGAAAAGCTGCATGTGCACTCCGCTCGTGCCCTCTTATACTCACACAGTAAGTAACCCTTTAGCACATTTTAGCATGTTTCTAAAATGCATGAATTTCACTAAGCCGTGGTCTGTGTCTCAGAGCGCATTATGAATATACATAAATGTAAGCTCCTTTACCTGACACACACAGGCAAAACAAAATAAAAACCTGAAAAACAGTACAGAAAGTAAGATACTGAAACCAATACTGAAAGTCCAGAGAGACGGTGGAAATGACTCTCGACCTCATCAAGATCAGTGTGGAAGAGCTAAGCAGAACCAGGCGTTTGAAGGATTTCTGAGCTTCATGCATTTATACCAGGATATCCTACTGTGCCTCACAGCGGCTGTGAAAACACATCATATCCACATTATGGAATAGCATGACTGTGTAAATGCAGTCTTCCGCAACAAAATTCCATTCACTCAAATTTATAGCATGCACAAGCGTGCACACACACACACACACTACAATATAGTGTGCATTGAAATATCATATGTGTGCTTCCTACACCCATTTTATCTTCACAGAGAATTACAATCACAGTGAATAAAGAATGGACAGGATAAAAGAGGAGCAGTAAAAGAAAGTGGGGTTTGAAGCAGAAGTGAGACGTTCCAGGATTGATCGTCCCACGCTGATTATACTGACCTCCTGAACTGCATTTAAATCCACTGCAACTCAAACTGTTTCCTGTGCAAAAGGTCATCGGCATGAGTCTACGCTTACAAGGCACACAGGTGTCCTGAGAAACATCGGGAGTTCAGGAAAGGATTAGCAGTAAGGATTAGATCACAAATAATGGTCTGTTTTAGGTGACCAACAAAAAAAATATATAGTTATATGATCAAATAAAATCCAATTATATGTGAAAGAATAATAATTTCACAAAAAATAGAGGAGATGTGTCCTGATGTTTGTTAAGACCAGTGGTATTTTAGTATTATTTATATAATGTTTTTATATGCTTCTTATGTATTTTATAATTTTGTTTCAAATAACAAAAATTAGTCAGTACCTAATAAAATACAAAAAGAAAGTTTGCTATTTTAGCTACTTTAGTTCAATTAAAGAAATGTTTCCTTATAAAATATCAATGAAATATTTTTTTTACTTTTTCATCCAGTGCTAAATGCACTTTTACAAGCTGTTTGAACTGAAATGTGTGTTGGGAGTGTGTGTACACAACCACCCTACATTGATAAAGATCCACCAGTAGTTTTCTTTTAATTTAATAAAAATAAGTTGCCCCTTCTGAAACCAAGCCATTCTCAAATGCGTCACACCAACAAAGGCCACTCCCACAATATTTGACTGACAGCAGCGTGTCACACAGACTAAACTTGTGTCTTACCTCAGACCCGCCCTGAGTGAGCCGTCATCAGACCGAGACGCAGAGACAAGCAAGACTCCTGAGAGATTGAGGTGTTTTGTTATTGAATGTATTAATGAACATAGCAGTAGTGATTTACTCCCGACATCTGAGAGACTGAAGACGCAGAGGATTAATGCTACGTTTGGTTCTGAAGGGAAACACGCCCTTGATCAGCCGAAATGCGTTTATGTTCTTGCAAATCATTCATGATCCAGCCTCACCTACAGCAAATCGCCTTTCCTAATAGTGTGCTAATTAGCAAGTTTCACTAAGAATACAGCTAGAAGAGGGGCAGGGTCAGAGGAGTTTGTGAAGATTTAAAGGGGAAGTACACAGAACAGAGCGGCTTCTAAAGAGCTGTTTTTGACAG
Source organism: Enteromius unitaeniatus (assembly GCA_032359435.1). Taxonomy (NCBI): domain Eukaryota; kingdom Metazoa; phylum Chordata; class Actinopteri; order Cypriniformes; family Cyprinidae; genus Enteromius; species Enteromius unitaeniatus. Next base: position 2,985,081 of record JAUMHI010000058.1, on the reverse strand, counting down.
GGTAAAAAAATTGCGTTTTTTACACTATCTTTGAGAAATTTTAAAACAAACTATATTACAAACTTTCCATTAAGACCCTAAAGAATCATATAAGCTAGTGGAAAATTGGCTTTGTATGAAAGGAATTTATTTTGGTTTTAGTTTCAGTCAGCTATACTAACTCTAATGAACCTGCAGCCTTAAATGATCATCCCTGTAAGCATTAGTGTCATGTCTAAATTTAAACACCTCATTTTTCTGTTAAAATGTTTCAAATATGACTGAAATCTTCTAAAAATCACCTCATCAAGATAAAAAAAGCCTGTTTTATATCTTCCGGCCATGATGTGTAAGGTTTGAAATGAATTATTTCCCATCTAGTTCCCAGCTCTTGTGAATTGCACATGGGTGGTCATTCAGTAAATCCAGCTCTCCACCTGCACACCTTTATTACAGAGCCACTCTAGCAGAAGACCTCAGCTCTGGTTCTCTAGGCTTGGAGAACACCTGGGCCATGATACGGCTCTCACAGACGCAGCCATTGAAACGCAGGGCATATGCACAAACACCATCATCCTCCTCCTCTTCCTCCTCCTCCTCATGCACGTGCACGGACTCCAGCACACGAGAACACAGAGCGAAGGAGCCCCTCACATCCTTTATTTAGGATCATGTTCTATATGACTTTGGAACGGCACCAGTGCCTGTTTCTTCACTTAGAGCGCACTTTTTCCACACAGTCCAAATGGCTTTTACACATTCACTGATTTCTAAAAGCTGGAAAATAACGGAGCTGAAATTGAAGTCAGTCAGTGCCTTGTTCACACAGGAATATTCATTACCACCAAAAACCTTTTCCCATCTTTGCCAAATCATGTTTCTCTCCAATGTAAAGTGAAAGCATATGTTGTTTGTTAGGCGGGAAGTACAGTATCACCATTCATCACACTATAATACCTATCACTTTTCCTCGTCCAGGTCCAGGCCTGGAATAATCTGATCAAGATTTGTTTGCTCTTTGCGTTTGATCTCATCCTAAATCCACATCATGACAACTGTGGAAGCTGATGTGTGTCTTTTTTTGAAGGCACAGTAATCTTAAGAACAACTGTAGCGTGGTATTTTTTATTAAGCCATTATTAAATCTGTGTCTCTCATTTTTCTTTTTTAACAATGCACACAGTAAGGTTACAGTAAGTAAACCTTCTTTCTCTATTTCTCTCTCCCATGAAGACTGTAGTAGCACTACCTTTACCTTATGTATGTATGCACAAGTGTCACGGAAGCAGGACGAGAGATGAATGATCTGAACGAGTCCCCGTGTAGCGCAGTGGAATACTCAAACACGATAG
>JAUMHI010000058.1:2931398-2976198 GCA_032359435.1 Enteromius unitaeniatus | reverse complement strand
TGTAATGAATCTAAAATATATGAAAGTCTAATGTTTATCAGTACATTACAGAAAATAATGAACTTTATCACAATATTCAAATTTTTTTAAAAGAACCTGTATATGCAAGTCTACTACTAAATGTGAGTAAGCAATTATGACTAAAAACAATTACGGTGTTCATAAGCCTCATACGATTCCTATAAAGTCATCTATTGGTTACACTAATTATATTGTTTACAGTTATATTGATTAGTTCTAGAAGCTTATTTCCTTTCTATTAAATATTAAACTTCTGTTAAAATGTTAAACTTTAATGGCTGTTGTCAGGGACAATGTGAGTTGCTTTTTTGTGCTATAATAATGTAGAATTCGACAGCTGTGTAACCACAAATGAGTTTTTTTTTTTGTAAGTACAATGAATCTTATAATAGCATTTATATGCAGAATATAGAATAAGACCTTTTTTAATGTTTTATGTTTACGACTTAGTTGGGGACACTGGCAATATCATTGACTTCATTGTACAGATATTTTTTAACTAAACTGAGCTGACTCTAACTAGAAAACTGATTGTTTCCCTGTTGAACAAACTGCATATGCTGGGTATGTTTTAATTTCTGGGATGCTGGTTTAAAGGAATAGTTCCCCCCAAAAAAGAAAGTTCTATCATTGTTTACTCACTCTCAAGTAGTTAAAAAACCTGTATGAATATTTGTTTTGTTGAATACAAAGATAGATATTACGTCTTCCACCATTTTAGAGAGTATCACAACGCATGCGCTTGATTAATGACAGAATTTGTATTATTGGGTGAGCTGGTCCTTTGCTGGTTTATGCTGGTCATGTTTTTTTTCAGCAGGGTTACTGTCATCCTCTTGCATTATGGACTCTATGTTCATGTTTGACACAGTAAAGCTGCTTTGACACAATGTATATTGTATAAAGTACTATAAAGGTGAGCTAATGACTAATGTTGTACAATATTTATAATGTTAGAGAAAAAAACCTGAAAGCATGTAAATTATTTTGGCAAAAGAAAACTAATTATATTGTTTCAATGTGACAAGCTCACAAAAAATGTCGCACACGTTTTGCAAGTTTTTCTCAATTCTGCAATATTGACATCAGCACAAAAACTTCAAATCAGGTTTTCAACATTATTTTGATCATGTTCATCATTACCTTTATGCATATATAAATGAACATTGTGTTATTATGGATGAGGAGGCACTACACCAGCAAGGAGGTTGATTCACATCAACTAACTATGAACACACACACACACACACGCGCACACACACACACACACACATCCTCTACACTGCAAGAGAAACGTTCACAACATAAACCTTCATCCCTTCGTTTGCATAAAGTACAAATCAACATTAAAAATAGCATTTACATTACACGGCTCTTTACTGTCTCAACTTAGGTGTTTGTTTCTACTCAACACAGTTGTACAGTTACAGTAGAATATAATCTTAATAAATTACATCATCATATACAAATATGACGGCGTGGACCCACACGCATTTATACAGGTATGGTACATAGTGATTTCATTGCAGTCAAAATCAAATGAATACAGTATGGTACCTATAGAGCATTACAGTGTTATTTTTTTCAAAGCGTTGTTCTTTTGTTACCCAACATTTACAATTATAACACTACACCTTTATTTTCTATACATAAACACAACTCATACACACTGAATATAATAAAGAGGATACTCCCGCCAATACAACCCCCGACACGTGTACTCTTTCATACTTCTTTTTGTGTACGTTACAGAAGATTTTAACAATGCGAGTTAATTTTTTTTTTCTTTTTTTTCTAGACTGAACCATTTTAGACAAATCACAAAGCTGCTGGGGGGTGGGGTCTTTCCTCTTAATGTATTATGTCACATCCTGTTTCATTGTTGTTTTTGGTCCCATACTGAAACTCCACGAGCGATGCCCAACTCCACGTATTTATATGTTTTTAGTAATGCAATCTGGAAAAACAGGCACGTGAAGAGCACTGCTTGCATTATCAAAATCATGGCTTTTCACCATATAGAGTTCAGCTGTAAGAAGAATAAACATGAAATGATTCCAAAACGTATTTGGACACTTGAGTCACAGTTAAAACTGTATGAATTACCGATTTAGCCATCTATAATTTCAAACCAAAAACTGCTTTGTAATTGTATTAATTAATTTTGAAAATTGTGCTTGTGCTATCTTTCCATCAACTACATTAAGTTGTGGGATATTTTGTCATCCAGTACAATACAATGAGTAGTTTAGAGAGAGAGTTCAGTTTAAAAAAATGAAAATTGTCATTTGCTCAAATTGTGCCAAATCTGTATAACTATTTCTTCTGTTGAGCACTAAAATATATATTTTGAAGACTGACAGTAACTACTGATTTTCAAGGAAATCAATAACTACTAGCAACTGTTTGGTTACCAACATTCTTTAAAATGTATTATTTTGCATTCTACAGAAAAAAGAAACTGGAAATACTCAAGGGAGAGTACATTTCTGTTATTTTGAAGTGAACTTTGAGTGTCCAAATACTTTTTGCCCCACTGTACAGTATATTGCCTGCAAATCATAGTTTGGCACCATGTTTAAATTCTTATTTTAGTAAAGTTTATGTTTAGTTTTGATGCGAAACCAGAGTGTGTTAGTTAAGAGGCCGTGAAAGAGGGCATGTGGCATCGCAGGTGTGAAATTCACTTATGGATTTGGTCAATGTGCTGTGCATAAGTAGCCCAAATCATGCACAGGAAACATTCATGTCCATCTGGAGAACCTTGATTTGATATCAAGAGGTGATCATGAATGGATGCCAAATAGAGATGATGCTTTTGCAAGAACTTCTTGGAGTAACTAAGAACAACACACGACTTTGACAAACATGAGATCAACGATCAACCAGTTGGACAACTGTGGCTATGTTTAGAACATCTTGCTTACATACTATGCAGTATTTAGTATGCATACGTTTTTACAGTCCATGGAATACCCAGATGATTTTTATTAACAATGTAGTGTAGATCACATGATGTGATGCGTGATGAATAAAAATAATTCTTGTTTAAATAAAATCCATTTTGGCAGTGTCAGATCCAATATTGAGAGATTTTTCAATTTCAATCCAGTTGTATTGTGTGATGATACCTGGATGCCACTTGCATCCCAATAAAACATCTTAGTCAGGTTAGAAGCCATGTTGAATACAAGAAATAAAACGAGGCTGTGAGGGAGAGATTTGGTCTTCACAATGGCATGCACTGTACAAATATATGTTTTCTGACAAATCCCAACTTTCAAACCAAAGAATGCTGGCGAATCGATATGTTGAACAGTATGTTAAACAACATAACAATCCACTAAACACACTGCACTTAGTCCCTCAAAACTTCGATTTCATTCCTGTCAAAAATTCAATATGGCGCCACCCTAAGACTAAGGCCTACTGCATACTGTTTCACATACTATCTTTAAAAATAGTATGCAGCATCCATACTACTGCTAGGATAGTATTCTGTTCTGAACATAGCCTGAGATTTTCCACCGCTTCCTGGTGTGAGGTTGACATGAGTCTGCTGCCCTCTGTGGTCACTGTGGGAATTGCATATGGTACAGATGGCCTGAGGAATCAAGGGCTACATGCTCCATAGCACATGCTGCTATGCATACAGACACAGACATCAAGAGAACGATAGCTAATATATTAATCAGTGCAACAAGGCATGGACCGATGGAGAGAGTAAGAGGAAAACCCAAAATAGCCCGTTGTAAGTCATATTCTGTTCAACATGTGACACTGGACGAGTACCCCGTAATTGCACACTGACTCCCTTAGATGAACTTTGTACTAAAATACAGCAGCGTGGCCACGTGAATATCTGTTCAGTTGGATATTACGCTAATGTTTGTACTCTAATTTCAAATAACATATATTCTGCACCAATGATGTGTAGCTTGCACTTGCATAACTGATGGGTCACGTATTTGTTGATATCTGCTTGTTTGTATGCATTTATATGCTTTTTAAATATTTGCAAATAGATATTAGTAGTGAGCAAGCTCTTCCCCGCCTCCCAGATCAGATCAATATATACAGTGTGGCTATCTTTACTAAGATATTTTTGTATTTTAAATAAGACTGCATTGCACATCTTCAGGGAAAGTCGTTCATATTAAGTCTCTGGCGTTTTTGCCTTGTCGTTACGTCGGACAATCAGAGCTGCCTCCAAAGGTGTGTTGTCCTCCAGTCAGGTGATCAGATTTCCTCAACGTAATTGGCCGGGTATAAGCCTGTCCGGCCGCTGTCCAGACGGCCTCTGCACCAGCCCTGGTCATCTTCCTCTTCGATCTTTGTTAATTCATCACCTGTGATTAACGCAGATTATATAATTGACATATCCACCATGTTAAGGGTTCCTTTGCAAAAAACGATAAACAGCACCTAAAACATATAGTTGAAAATTGATGTGCAATATTCTCCACATACAGTATAGTGTGATCTTAGCATGTTTGATCAAAAAAGCAAGTATTGTCAACTGATTATAGATGTATTAACAGTATTATAGTATCAACAGTATTATAGCTGACAACCACCCTTTTGAACAGAAGCCGATTAGTCCATTTTAGCGAATCAGTGCCGTATTCAGGTCAGCTGACAGAGCTACTTTGACTTTGAAAAGACATACTAGGTGAGAGGAGTTTCATTAAAGCTGATTAGAAGTTGGATGAATAATTCTACAATCTTGATGAACCTGGGATCTTCTCCAGGTGTAAAGGAAAATAAAAGCTCATAGGCTTTCATGGAACTTTGCATAAGCAGTTCATTAATATGATGACAGAAATCAAGTAATCACATCCATATTATCACAACAACCTTTTGTCAGGCATCTACATTGTCATCTGAGCATATCACAAAAATTAAATCAGTGTTTTTTAAACTTTAAAACATTAAATATGGAGTTATCTGCTTTTGCCAATTCACACCGCACAGCCAAATGCCAACAGAGTTGGCTGTTGTATTTACAATCTTATGAAAAATAAGATTCATGTTTTCACCGCACCAACAGACACCGACCAACTCACTGACTAGGAAAAAAATGAATGATCCTATATTCACAATCCCAAATTTACTCTTATTAATGCATTTGTGTGTGATTATTCACATAAAAAGATGGTGAATTAAACAAAAGAGGCTGTTGGTGAAGCCGTGGTTGTTGTAATTTAAATGAAAACAAATTCTAACCTTCAAATTCTATAACTCCAACCAACATCTGACAGTGTGGGTAACACACTGATCCAACAAATCTGTTGGCGTTTGTCTTTGCGGTGTGAATTGGCCTTAATATGTCAACAAAAGAAAAGGACTTTAATGTGGTATATGGAGGGCATTCATTATAAAGACTATTCATATTGATAATGACAGCTGTTTAGATGACCTTACATTATTTGCTTTGCACTTTACCTGCTTTGAAGGTTAGCTCATCCTGCTCTTGCCCTTCATAGTCATAGAGCGCTCGCACACGCACGCCTCCTCTGCTGCCTGAATCGTCCTCGAACGAGTTTGCACCGCCATTCGTCTCATTCCCCGAGTACCCGGCGGGCTGCTCATCATCCGACCACTCTGTGGAGTACGCCTGGTTCTTATCATAGCTGCTCACACTAGTCAAAGACAGAGGACACATGCTGTTAACACGGAAGAACAGCCAACGATTCCACCTAAGTTTGTGTACTTTTAAAACTTCAGATTAGAACCAGTTTTACGGCCAAATGCCTTTTAGGCCCTGTTTACATTAGTGCATTTTTGTTTTAAAATGAAAACGTTGCTTGTCTACACTGGTGTTCTCACTGCATTTTCAGGACCTCTGTCCACGATACACAACCAAACATGCATTTCATATGACCATTCATAGACATAGATATATATAGAGTCTCTGTGCTTGGAGCTGCCAAATCGGAAATCTACCTATAAATACAGCTGTCGTGCATCATGTGCTATACGTGTGATGATATGATATACGGAGAACAAAGAGTAAAAAAGAGTGTTTACAAACATTCTGTCTAATGTCTGATTTAATTCTAGCGTAAGCAAAGACACAACAATGGCGATGAGGACAGTTAGGAGATTATAGTAAGTTAAATCTGATCGTGAGTAAGTTTAACTTCAAAGGATGGACCCCAACGCAACAGTGCCAAAATTCGACTATTACAGTGAACCGGCAACTTTGGACGAGATGGCTGTTGGCGTTTGAATTGGTCAACACAGACTGCAACAGATTACGATTATGGCGGTGGCCACTCTGAATGCTTACTTTGTTCCCCGAGTTAATACCGCGTTGGTAAGATAGTCCTTCCATCAAATCACACAAAACAATGGTGAGACTGTACAACAATTTGTCACACGACAAATTAACAAAGACTGTGATTTAGGCATAGACGGAGATAACCAGCTGCGTGATGCTGTTTTAAGCAAATGTGGTTTGGATTGCATAAAGAGAAAATTATTAGAGAAGGAACTGAACTAACACTAACACGTAGACTTGAAATTGCCATGCAATGTGAACGGGTGAGGTTACAAATGTCTGCATTGCATATCAGTTAGCCTGGAAATGGAAAAGTAGTACATTGTGTTGTAAAGAAAAGAGGAAAATATCACAAAATGGCCACAAGACAATCACAAGAAAAAAAAAAGAGAAACAGTGTTACAGGTGCGGACGACAGGATCATTTTGCCAAATACCCAACAGACAGTATGTTGGTAGAGAGGTGAGCAAGGCTAATGAAGATTCTAAAGATTGAAAGACTGTAACCCAAACAGATACACATACTGTTGGTGGCAGGGGCGGATCTACCGGGGTGGCCCGGGGTGGCAATTGCCACCCTAAGAAAAAGCCTTGCCACAAGACTCTGATCTTTGGAGTGTCAACGGCTAGTGAGCAGTATCAGCATGAAGTTGCCTCAGCCCTCGAAGGAATTGAGGGAGTGGAGAATATATCAGACATTATATTATTATTATATATATTATCATTAGACATTAGATATTGTCATACATGCTCCTACACAAGAGACACATGATCAGAGCCTACATGCAGTCTTACAGAGGCTTGTGAATTGCGGCCTGACAAGGATACCCCATTCAAGTTTGGTTCTGAGCAGAGACAAGTATTTCAGACTTTAAAGCGGAAGCTAGCTGAAGCAGGAACTCTCGCTTATTTTGACAAAAAGGCATTGACCAAGGTTATTGCAGATGCCAATCCGGTAGGCATCGGGCGATGCTGATCCAGAATGGAGAGAATGTTCGCATATGCTAGGTCAGTCGCAGCCAAACTGAATGTGAGCAAAGATACTCACAGAAGGAGAGGGAAGCGTTGTCATTAATATGGGCATGCAAGAGACAGATCACAAACCACTGGAAGCGATTTATGGCCTGTTGTCAAAACCATGTGATCACATCGAGAGGTGGGTGCTAAGACTACAACCATATGATTTTCGCATTGTTTACATTCCTGGTGAACTTCAAATTCACTTTCACATTTCATCTGTAAAAAAAAAAGAAGCAGAAGAATATGTAAAATTTGTGGCTGTGAATGCTACACAAAGGGCTCTCGGAGAGTCAGACAGGCCATACAGACTTGGTGATTTCATTGAATGCCACTATCCCCAATGAGCTAAGTGTGATTGTACAGTTAGTGTTGAGGGGTATGTGCATTGTGATACCACAGACACTCAGTGAGAACTTTAAAGTGTGGTGGCCTGCCATGGATAAGGATGCAGAGAGGCAAGTAAGGTCATGTCACAGATGTCAACTAGAGATGAAACCTGATAAACCAGAGCCACTGAGAATGACACAGTTACCTGACATCCCTTGGTAGGATCTAGCCACCGATTTATTAGGTCCATTGCCAACTGGAGAATCCATAATGGTGGTAGTTGACTACAACAGTCGCTATTATGAGTATAGAATACTCAAGTTCAAAGATGAGATTTTTAGCTGTCGTGGACTACCGTGCACTTTCAGATCAGACTGTGGAGCACAGTTTATGTCTGCCCAGTTCCACCAGTTTTGTGAGACCAATGGTATCCAGCATGTGAAGACCATGCCCAGGTGGGCACAGGCTAAAGGCGAGGTGGCCTGATTCTACCACACAGTGCAACGACCAAGAAATAAGGGATCGATATGCAGAGCAAAAAGGGAAAAACAAGCTGTACGCCGATCACCGCAGTGGGGCAAAATATAAAAAGGCTGGACGTGGAAGACCAAGTCCTGGTAAGACAGGAAAAGACAAATTAACAACCACATTCAACCCAGTCCCATATGCTGTTGTGTCCAGAAAACTAAATTCTGTGACCATTGAAGACACAGACAGAGCCCAATATAAAAGGAACGCCACATTTGTGATTCTTCAGTGAGGACACTAAAGACATTCCAGTGGACAGTAAAAACGAAATGGAGATAGAACCAGCCGAATTTGTGATGGACAAAAAAGAGAAATTGATCTCTGACAAAAAGGCAAACTAGAGGGCACCACTAGATGGTGGTGTATCGCCACAAACGAGATCAAAGAGACTAACTAACATTCCTGAGAAGTTTAAAGACTTTATTGTTGGGTGATGTTGCTAAGGAAAGGACAAGTGTTGGAATGTTTTAATACGAACATTCTTGTTATGTTCATTATGTTCATGTTTAAAGGGTTATATATATATATATATATATATTATATAGATGGTCCACGTTTAAGCCTTTTCACATTATTTGGGTTGTGTAACTGACACCATGTTCACAATGTATCCTTGATAGTTCTAAAATATATGTTTAATTGCAAGTACAGGGATGAGTGTATCACGTGCAATACGTGTGATGTCATGACTGCTGAGCAGTCTGACTGAACAGAGTAAAAGAGAGTGTAGTTTATGAACATTCTGTCTTGTGTCTGTTTTAAATCAGGGTCTTTAGCTAGTATCTATGGGTACAACTGTAAGCATGATGTTATTGTTTACATGGTCAAAGATAGGCAGAAAGAATGTTATGTTTTTTAAAATGGAAATGGGCTAGTGTAAACGTATCTGTAAACTCTTGTTATTTACAAAGCCAGCAGTGTGTGCCTCATATTTCTATCTGTCAGTCAATCAATCAATGACTAATTATTCGATATAGCATGCTCTGGGGCCTTAAGATTTCACTGGAGATGGGAAAAGCCTTTTAAGCCATTTCTGAAGTACTGAGATTATCTGCGCTTTGGGAGTTATTTAAAATATTCAAAGATTGAATATTGTGCAACAACTGAAAATACTTTCAGTAAGACATATTCATCTTTTTATTCTTTAAAGTGTCAACTCGGGAAACTTGTACAGGCAGAAATAACTCTTGAAAGAAAGGATCCTGGAGAAGGTTATGGCAGAGATGATATCTTACCTGCCACGATCTCCTGGTTGACCTGCATGCTCTGTGCTCGGAGTAGCCGGAGCCACTCCATCTGGCTTCTTCTTTTCTCTCTTGGCAACAGCATTGGTGGCTTCTGGATTATACTCCTGAGAAGAACAGATTCAGAAATATGTAGCTTGAGGGGGCGGGGGGGATGTAATTTAAAACTGTTTTAAACAAGGTTTAAGAAAAAACAACTTGTTACAATTACAATTATCTTACAATTATCTCTTTGACTTAACTGGGACTATAAAGCTTGTGACAATGCTGAAATGTGACAACTAGCCCTGGGCTTCCTAACCTTTTTCATAAACCCAGAAAGCTGAAAAGGGCGCAAAACTGTTAAAACCTGTTAAATGTTTATTTTTTCATTAAAAGCTGTGTACCTCAAACTGGGGCCAGTTCATATGCATGCCAGGACCATGGTTATTACTGAACCACTTGAGATCCTCTTGTGTGTTGGCAGCCAGAATGGTGCGTTCAAACTCACGGTACACTGACGCATAGCTAGAACATGGAAAAGAAAATACACAGATTAAAATAGACAACTGTATTTCTTTCACTTCAGTGAAGCTTTAATCACTGTGATCAGTTAAAGGGGCCATATGATGCGACTTCAAGTTTTTCTTTCTCTTTGGAGTGTTACAAACTGTAAGATCCCTGAAGATGCAAAGATTAAAGTTGCAAAACCAAAGAGATATTCTTCATAAACGTTATTACTTGTTCATGCCCCCACTTTTCTACATGACAGAGTGGGTTTATTTTCAAATGCTGCCCAAACATTTAAGCAAAAAAACAAGGCAGAGCTATTATTCTCCGTGTTGTGTTGCTGCAGACGTCATGTTCTGGAGATGCTGTGTTTAGTTGTGATAGTAAAACTACTTTGTCTGTGCTTACAAAAGAGGACAATAGCTTGAAATCAGTGGTCATGTTGTATTTACCAATACAGTTTCACTCAAATATTAGAGTGTGTTCAGCACATTTACGGAGGACTGACTCCTAAAACCTGGAGAGCATACTATGCTGGCTGTGCACTGAGACTAAAAAGTGGAGCGATTCTACCTCTGCAAGAACATTCTGGTGCTTCTGACTCACAACCTTTAAGTAAGTTAAATTTTTTATTAAAAGAACCTGCTACCTACTATTTAACGGCTAGCGTTAGTGCTTGTAGTTTGTCATTTCTTCAGTCACAAATGCAGACGTGGTGTTATGTTTACAAGGCACGATTCAACACAATGTGTAAAAAGACAGAACTAAGTAATAATAATCCGTAATTATGTATCCACTGGATGCAACAAATGCCTCGTTTTGTGCCAAAACGCTGGAACTCGACATCACGTTATTGTAAGCATATTGCCACATGCTTGCGGTATTCGGCCGGTGACAGTACACTGGATAGCTGGCCAATCAGAGCACACCTCACTTTTTTAGAACAATGACCTTTGTACAAATCAACCCATTCCAGGAGGAGGGACTTAGAAGAGAAACAAAAATGTACAGTACTAAATAATGTGCTTTTTGAACCTTAACTGCATGAACACATTGCATTACACCAAATACATAAATAATGTTCGTTTTAGCAACATCATATGACCCCTTTAATTGAAGACCAGAATATAATATCTGTGTGAATCAGTATAGACAAACTTCTAGGGTTTACACTGACTTTTGGTTCTCGGTGAGGTTTAGGTGTCGTTTGATGTCCAGGAGGACCTCTTTGAGGAAGGTCAGTCGTTTGACCTCGTGCTGCTGGCATTGGTCAAACACCTGCTCCATGGACTCCATGTACTGCGGTGTGCACTTCGACAGCTCATCCAGAGACTTCTCATACTTCTCCTTCGCCTGCATCACAAACACACATATTACATACAAAAGCTAAGAAGCTAAGTTGCACAAAGTAGGTCTCAATATGCAATGTCTGTGCTTACAAGCCTCATCAAAATCTATTTAAAAAATTTCTTCATGTATCCACACATTAATAATTCAAGACCATTTTCAGACTCCATCCTCCAGGACTGTAATGTAATAATTCAATGTATTCAATAGAGGGAGAGAGTGATTGTTATATCTTTAAATGTAATAACACTCCATACTCATATTTATGTTTCATAGTTGTAAGAGTGATATAAGATGCTGAGGTAAATGTCTCTCATATTCCCGATATATTTATATATATATATTGCAGTGCATGACTGTAACCTAGGTTTGAGTTACATTTAATATTCAACACAACACCGATGAGGAACATCAGAGAAGTCAAGTGTAGGCTACTTTTAGTGAATATTACTTTTAAAGTGCCCCTATTATAGATTTTTGAAAATTAGGTTTCATGCAGTGAGTAACACAGCTCTAAGTGAATGGAAACATGTATTAGGTTATTGTCTCTCAAAAGAAAGAGTGGATTTTGAATCATTGAAACAAGTAATTTTTAAAATGAAGCCTTTGATGTTGACGTCAAAATTAAAATTAACATATTGCTGGTGTCTCATTTAGAGCTGTAAAATATCTGTTTCTCCGGTAACTGTATACACAGCAGCACTGAGCTCACAAATGCTTCATCAGACATTACAGACATGATGAGATGAACATGAGAGCAACTGACCAATCGCCACAGATTAGCACCACACAAAGGAGAGGTTTGGAAAAATTAATCATTGAGTGAATCATTTGAGAGCCGATGAGCAAATAAGATACAAATAAATGCATATTATAAGACAATGAAAGTGTTTTTGACCTTAAATGCTTGTTGAAGACTCCCAAAACCCAAATATAAACCTTTCATAACCCATAATAGAGGCACTTTGAATGTTCATTTTTACCATATCTTTTCTTTATTTTTCGCACCTTCTGCACATCCTGTTTGCATTTCTCTGTCTTCTCATGGAGTTTCTTCTGCTGGTCAGGAGTGACAGATGCATCTGCCTCGCGGGCTGCAGCCAGTTTCTCCTCTTTACATGCCATGTGATAGTTCTTCTTTGCCGTCTCCATCTGCAGCCAGACATGCCACACTTAACTAACCACAGTACTGCAACTGAATGGATGAAGCTTAGAAAATGGTTAGTTAAACTGACTGAAATTGTCTTTAACAATGGAGGACGCTACAATGCTCTTCCAGGCTTTTAAATGCAAAAATGATGTACAAATGTAAGCATACTGCATTTCAGACTGCATGCATATTTAACATATATTTAAATTATTTATATGCATAATAATGAAATAATGCTATTACATTACAATGCTAACACAGAATTTACATCATTACAATGTTTTTATTTGTACCTCCTTGAGTTTCTTCGCCCAGGGTTTCTGGGCCTTCTTGAAGCCCTCTTCTGCCTCTTTGGTTTCCTTGAAGCCACCTATCATCTGTCTGTGGTACGAGTCTTTCTGCCAGTTCTTCACCTTCTCAATGTCCTCGTTCATCAGGCCGTTCTTCACCTCTTGATGAAGCTCACTCACCTTATCAGCCTCTGTCATCATGGCTATCCAGGCACGCTCAACAGACCCATACTGAGGTCCTGGCCACACAAACACACAAAAAACAAACCAGACAAATGCACTGAATATACTGAGATGACTTCTTTATTGCCATGATTTATGCTCACAGTTGAGCAACATTTAAAATAACTGCTTCAAAGACCTTGAGAGGATGAAAATAACAGCTTTAGGTTTCTCTGACTGACCTTTCTCGATCAGTTGCCTCCACCTTTTGGACCATTCAGTGAGCTGCTGGCTGTAGGCCTTCTCAATCTTGGCACGATCCTGAAGGCAGTTCATAAGATCATTGCAGAGTCGATGGCCGTCGTCAATTCTCTTGACAGCGCGCTTATAATTTCCCACCTAAGTGAAGTGGAAGAAATCATATTGCACATCACATCATATTACATATAACTTTAATTTAATTAAATTTAAAGAAAGTACAATTCTGCAAGATGATACCATGAAAATCTAATTTAGTGCTACTGTGTTTTAGCTATTTGACAGAATGCTCACTTAATGGAAATTAAGCAGTAATTGTGTTGCAACTTAACCTAAGAGTATTCTCTATTTTCAAATGTAATTTATTCTTGTAATCCAAATGTTGAAATTTCAGCATCATTACTCCAGTCTTCAGTGTCATCAGTCCTCTAGAAATCATTCTAATATACTGATTGGCTGCATGTATTATTATCTTCATGTTGAAAATATTTGGGGGGTTAACTGCAATAGATATTTTCAGTATTCAGAAAGCTCAGAAGAACAGCATTTATTTGAAATAACTGAAATTTTCTGTAACATTATAAATGTTTTACTATGGTTTTTGATCATGAAAAAACTCACACTTTTAACACATAACACATATTAAACACAATCAAAATATGTTTTTACGTGATATATGTATGTGTACTGTGCATATATAAATACACAAACATTTAAAAAATAATGCATGTATATACATTTACATTAATTTTACATTATTCACGATTAATTTGACAGCACTTATATTATATTGTCTATTTATATAATGTAACAAAGGTTTTCCCCAAAATAACTGGATATTCGTATAGAAAGACCATATAGTATGGCGTTCTCTCTGGTGCCTGCAGGTGGCATAATAAAGTGGAGAGGAATGAGAGAGGGTGATAAGAGGGGGAAGGGACTCATTCTTGTGCATGTGAAGTTACGCAATGACTGCCACAGCTTTGTGTCCATGTGCTCCTGGAGCTCTAATCCTGCGCTTCACTGCACTAACAATGACATCATAACCACACACACCACACACACACTCACAGGAAAGCTAAGTGAAGCTTTGTGTTTTAAAGAGATGGGTATAAAGGGATGAAAAACACAATGTGTCATTGCAGCCTCACTGCAGTTATGTCAGCTGGATTTTAGAAACAACACTGGTTATTTAAATGCCTTTTAACTAATTGAATATTGTCAAAATGCTGAAAAATATTGATATAAGATGGAGGGTTAGCTACAGTTAGCTCAACATTAGCTCCCTGTAAAATACGAATGTTATTTATTAGATTTTTTTTTTTACTTTATGCAATGTAAAATGTTGATAAATCGTTAATACAACTTAATTATCATCACAGAAAGTAACTTGATGTTTGGCTAAGTGGTTTTGTTTTACACATTAATTCACCACTATGGCAATTAATGTTCTGTTGGTACTTTTTAATTAATGTTTAATAAATCTCTCTCTTCCAGTTCCCTGGATAAAAAAAAAAAAGAAAATGTCTGTGAAATGAAATGGCAAGAAGTAGGACCAGTGTAAATATATATTAGCTTTGTTAGCTTTATAGAGAACTGAACAAGCGGAAAGGCCTGCGATCGGATGCCGAGGTTGCTAATTTAATTAATTGCGATAGGTGAGTAATTCCTTGTCTACTTCGTCCTGCGACAGCTAAAGTCTGCCTACGCTGGAAGCGATAAAGCAATTGTTGGATATCATTTGAAATTTGTGTCAACAATTCATAAATAGAACACTGCAGACCCACTTAAACATGGACCCACTTTTCTACATCACGGTGTGGGTTTATTTTCATAACACCTCCCAAATGTGTACCCAAAGAAAGACAGTGAAACTCTTATTCTTGCTGTAGTGTTGTTGCTGGGGCCATGTTCTGGAGACACTGTGTTTCGTTGTGGAAGTAAAACTACTTTGGTTCAGTGGTTAAGAAATATTTACAAAACGGTTCCAGAACAGTTTAACCCAAATATAAGAGTGCGTTCAGCACATTTACGGAGGACTGACTCCTAAAACCTGCAGAGCAGCAGACATGGTGTCATGTTTACGAGGCACGATGCAACACAACATGTAATAAGAGAGTCATGATAAACAGTAATTATGTCTCCACTGGATGCAACAAATGCCTCATTTGTAATGACTTTTATTGTTTTGTTGTCATAGCTTCAGGACGCGGCATCATGTTATGATAAGTGTTGTAACATTTCCTTCAAACACTTGAGGTATTCGGCCAATAAGAAGCGTACATTTCTGACAATCAATCAATCACTTTTATTTCTATAGCGCTTTTAACAATACAGATTGTAGCAAAGCACTGAACATTATCAAGTATGAGAACTGTAATGAACTTCCAGAGTCATTCGGATCCATTTGTAGTATTTATTAAGAGTAGTCAGACAGGCAGAGGTCAGATCACAGCAAGCAGATGTATCAGAGTTAGGCAGAAATCGTCAAAAAAAACCAGGCAGAATAATCAGGGCAGGCAGCCAACGGTCAGAAATGTCACCGTAGCGAACAAGACTTCGCGCCGAACTGACGCGAAGCTCTCGTTTAAATAGTCTGAGAAAATGAGCAACACCTGGAGCAGAACTGAGCAAGGTACGAGGGGAAAATGAGTCCGGGTAGGAACGTTAATACTCAGGAGATGGTTCCCGCTGCTGAATTCCAGGGAGAGCCAGGGAGAAATCTCCTCGCGGTCCATGTCTAGGGGAGGGATGTCAGGTGCCGCAACCTCGTCCTGGTCCCTCTCCCCATTGGGTTCAGCAGCGGGCTTAAGCATGAAACATGAAACGTGGGGGAGATACGATATTCAGAGGGTAAATTCAAACACAAAGATACAGGAGTTATTTGTTTGATCATTTTGAATGGACCCATGTACCTTGGATTTAGTTTTTTACAAGGGAGTTGCATCCGGAGGTCTCGGGAGGATAGCCAAACCCATTGCCCAGGTACATAGGTGGGACTGGGACGACAATAGCGATTGGCATGGCCCCTGAATAGGTGGATGGCACTCTGTAGGTGTACGTGGACGGTGTTCCAAGTTTGCTCACTGCGTTGTAACCAGTGATCCACGGAGGGTAGGTGAGATGGTTCTCCTGACCAGGGAAAGAGTGGAGGTTGGAACCCTAATACACACTGAAAAGGAGTCATCTGTGTAGAAGGTTTTCTCAGAGAATTCTGTGCATATTTAGCCCACAATAGGTATTCACTTGAATCTTGTTGGTTGTTGTGGCAATAGGAGCGTAAGACGCGAATGAGATCTTGATTGAGTCTCTCAGCTTGGCTGTTAGACTCAGGGTGATACCCTGAGGTCAAACTCACATTGATGTTTAGTTGATCACAAAAGGCCTTCCACACTCGAGATCGAAACTGGGGACCTCTGTCAGAGACGATGTCATCAGGTAATCCATAATAACGAAAGACTTGTATGGCGTCCCATACGATTTGAACTGCGAGAGCACGAAAAGTCATGCAATGGGTGGACGAGGAGGTGTAGGCGGCCTGAAGGCTTGAGCTGTGGTGGCCGCGGTGAGTGCCTGAATGGAATTGACTAGCTCCTTGGTGAGTGACAATAATTCCGACAGCTGTTGTTGATGGGCAGCAAGAACAGATGATTGATGAGTAATCTCACTCACCACTTGATGCATGGCCACTGGATCCTGTTGAGGCGAAGTCTTCTGTAATGAACTATCCAGAGTCGTTCGGATCCATTTGTGGTATTTATTAAGAGTAGTCAGGCAGGCAGAGGTCAGATCACAGCAAACATATGTATCAGAGTTAAGCAGAAATCATAGTCAAAAAACAGGCAGAATAATCAGGGCAGGCAGCAAGAATCAAAAACCTGAGTACAAGCAAAAATCTGACCAGAATAACAAACAGGAAAAAACGCTCAGAAATGTCACCGTAGCAACCAAGACTTCATGCTGAACTGACGCGAAGCTCTCGTTTAAATAGTCTGAGAAAATGAGCAACACCTGGAGCAGAAGGTACGTGGGGAAAATGAGTCCAGGTAGGAACATTAATACTCAGTTCCCGCTGCTGAGTTCCAGGGAGAGCCACAGAGGTACGGCTTGTGACAAGAACAGAGTGATGGTAAGGCATAATGATGAGATTATTTTTTATTAAAGGCAGAGACATCTCTATAATCATAACAATGATAATCATTAGAAATTATGTGTCTCCAACTAAGCAAGCCAGAGGCGACCGCAACATTACAGAAAG
Source organism: Enteromius unitaeniatus (assembly GCA_032359435.1). Taxonomy (NCBI): domain Eukaryota; kingdom Metazoa; phylum Chordata; class Actinopteri; order Cypriniformes; family Cyprinidae; genus Enteromius; species Enteromius unitaeniatus. The sequence goes on along the minus strand of JAUMHI010000058.1, from coordinate 2,958,822 downwards.
GCGACAAGCTATTCAATATCAGGTTCAGTATCGCAGGCGATTCATTTGTGATACTGAACAGCATATTGCATATCTTATCAGTCATCTTCAGCTCTGTGTATTAACTGCCGCTCCATTTGAAAACATGTGATGAAGATTTAATGCTAATCTTTACTGACAAGATGCGCATGACTATAGCATGCAATATACCGCCCAGCCCTAGAACCAACTGCATTATTTATTACTTGTGGCTGAAGAAGTATTTGAGATTTTAATAACTGATATTTCTTGATCTGCTGTGATTAAGGTTAAAAACATAAACTATAAAATAAACACTCGGATCAAACAATCAAAGTTTAACAAACAAAGCAATAGTGATCAAGTAATAAAAACACAATGTGATTGGGACGTTACTGTCAGATCCAATATTTTCAGCACATTATTGTCTTTTAGTTTGAATCTTTTTAAAAATCCTGCAACAAATTGTGTCTTGTTTGTAAATTAATCTGTGGCAAAATAAAGTGAACAAAGGGCAAATTTCTTACTACCACAGCCTGGATCTTCATTAAAAATATATTTTAGAATAAAGACCAGAAAGAACGCAATGCAAGGACTGTTTGGCATTGTTATCTTCAGAATGTCTTTATCGTTTTGGGTAACACTTTATTTTGATGGTCTCTTTTGAACATTCTGTTTACAATAACTAACGTTGCACCTACATGTCAACTAACTTTCATTAGAATATTAGTAGACTGTCAGCTTATTTTCTGTTAACTCTTTATTGTGATGGTCTCCCAACAGACATTCTACTGACTAAAAGAAACTTTGCAAGAAGATGTCAACTTAAGACACTACACGACTTTAAACATCAGCATATGACTGTGTTGTTCGTAATACTTGACTTGATTTTCTGTGTAAATGATCCATAACCGGGGGTTACATACTACATCAACGACACTACAAACCCGGTTTTGTCACAAAAACACATGCAAGAATTGGAACAGGAATGACGTTAGACAACACGTGAAACAGTTCGTTATTTATTTGAAAATGGATATCTTGAAAACATTGGTGCAACAAACTGTTTGTGTTTTTAAAAAATTTGCTCCATTTATTGTGTCCAAGCTTCACTTTAAGCTGTGTTGCTGCTGTTGTTTTTCTTCCGGTGACCTCAACCCATGCTTTGCTCTTTCATTGGGCACCTGACGCCACGTGGTCTCGAGTCGCTGACCAGTTTAGATATTTGTTAATCTAGATATTTGTTTGGAGTCTACGATGTGTCACCTAGCCTCTTTGATGCATCATTAGCCAAGTTTCTATCCAAGGAGTTTTTATGAAAAAATATTTAGCACTTTAAGGCCTGGTTTCACAAACAGGGCTTAGCTTAAGCCAGGATTAGGCATTCATTAAATTAAGATATTTAAGCAACTAGGTGACAAAATGCCTTATAAGAAAGTATTAAAGGTGTGTATCTTAACACAGAACCAATGACACTGACAAGTATCATTTATCATATCATATCACACTGTCATATGTTTTAAGATATGTTAGAGTAAGATATTTTCATCTGAGACAGCTCAAACATGCAATTTAGTCTGGGACTAGCTTAAGCCTTGTCTGTGAAACTGGGGGTAAAAATTTTAGCGATATAGCTGATGGAAACGCTAATTATCGATAAAATTTTGTCAATGTCGACACAGTATTTTTCCGTTTAACTTCAGTGCATACATTCTATATAGATACTTCAAATGTTTGGAAACACCTTTTGTCAAAATAAATGGGCTTAACGCAAATAAATGTAGTGTCACATGACAAAATTAGCCTACTGGCAGCATCCGTGTTCGTAGTGTTGCTTATATCAGAGCACAGCAGCCAAGTTCAAAAGCGCATTGAATCATATTCATATTGCATCTAAAATTATATTATATGGTAAAAAGATGAGTTACCTTTCAAACATAAATATCTTAATTTGATGTTTCTTTTTAATGCTTTGAAAGTTACATTTATTAGGCCTAATTTTGTTTAGGATATTATAGTTGTTGAGTTAGCAGTTTCATGCGTTACTATGCGTGACGGCTGACAGGATCACTTTTTTTCCCTTTATAAAGAAACAGCTTACTATACTCGTTCAAGAAAAAGACATTATTCAAAACTATTCTAAATATTTATTTTATGTGTGTACATTCACAATAAAAACAGTTGTGCTACTGTAAATAATTGGAAGCTGCTTTCAAGAGCGCATCACAAAAATGAACTTGTGTTTTTTTTTCTTTCATTTTGTTAATTTATTATTTGTTTACAAAAATATATATATTTGGCATATGAGCCCCATCAGTTGTCGGTTAGGAGAAATAAAACAACCTATTGCAATACAGTCTAATAAAATGTAATCAAGAAAAAAAAAATACACCTGCTTATGAATAGCCTACTGCTTGATGCTGGTGTATCTAAATAGTCTATAACAAAGTACAAAAACATGAAAACTCATTAAACTTGTTTTTTTTATGTAGGCATATATAATTTAATAATGGGCTTAGGTTTTTTTTTTTTTAAGAACAGACTATTTGCATATTTGCACAATAGGTGAAATTATGTATGGAAACAGCAAAACTTACACGACAATTGTTTTTTTTAAGGATGACTTAAAGATGGATAAGCGTGCAATCACCCCGTGTTTTTTCCAAGATAACAACCCGACCCTGTCAACGAACTAAATTGGGCTTAAATCATGCTTAAAATCCTGTAGCGTGAACTACGCTTTATTCTAACCCTAACCCTACCAGTCTACTAATAGTAATAATCTAGTGACAGTTAGTATATGTAGGTTCAACATTACTTTAAAAAAACAGAAACCATCTTTTGATTAATGAAAGGTCATTTTGTTTTACGTTCAAAACCACCAACAATGCATCTTTGCATTTTTTAGACTAGATTTTGAACCGTCAAACTTACAGGACGTTTTTAATAGTACAATGGCCTCTTATTTGTCAAAAGATCAAGAGAATTTTGGTTCATGAGTTCATGTCTCCTTAAGGCAGTCGGTTTCTTTCTTTTTTCTTATTAAAGTCAACTTGTTACATTTCACTGTGCGGTATTCCATTCTGAACCACCTTTATAGTACAGTTCTCCTTCTAGGCAGGTTTTACTACAACGTTTTATCTCATATTCAGCTACACTGACCTTCTCACAAGCTCTGATGAGTCATATCAGTCTGTAAATAAAAACCCATAGTAGCACGCGCTGACGGGGCTCTTTATTCATCGTCGATAAGTCAGACACACAGAACTGGCACATTCAACACTTGCAGACTGCAGTCAGGATGCAGGTGCTTCTCTCGGGAGCTCAATAGACCTTGTGCTGGAGTATCTACTTAAAAACAGCTCAAAAACTAGACCTGCATCACTGTCCTAGCACTGATTGAATATGCGATCACTTTGAAATAATACTGACGTGATGTTAAGACTGTATTGTCTGCCAGAGCCTCACAAAGGGTGATGTGAAGGGCTCTGGCAACATCACAGGGGCCAACAGTGTCGTCTAAATAGAGCTCATTGTGAGCGTTCTGGCAGATTCTAATACTGCTAACACAGCCTCCTCCTGTTTTCTAACCATTGCTGGCTAAAACACAGAACAACTATTGATAACCGGCTGAATAACTTAGCAGTGTAGCATTTAGAGGAAGGAAATGGTGGTCTTTGTACCTCCCAAAAGCTGTCCATGGCCTCATCAGCAACAGCGGATTCATCGTAAGAGCCAGACATGGTGCTGGGTGATGCCAAGCAGGACTGAACACGTCTGCAGAAAAGCGGACTTCCTCAAGCACTAAAAAGAGAGAGACACAGACAACTGTTTGAATGCCATTGCGTTAAAGATACCAAAGCAGTTGGCAAAACGAGTTGGAAAAGCACAATTTCATCCAGTTAAAATGATAAAACGCTTGATTTCATATCCAAAATCAAGAAAGAAGCACTGAAACTTTGTGCATTGGTGCATAGGTGCATTGTTAATGTGATTTTGTGATCAACAAAGCAATGTCAAAAACAAATATTTAATTAAAAATATATATATATTTCAATCCAAGACTTTGAACACACAACCTGATGTGCTGCTCTGTTGTTTCAGCTGACTATATACAAAAAGCCGAGAAATGCAGCACGCTGACACTTTACTAATTAACACATTTACTGCAAACTACTTCTCCAAGGAAAACAAACCGTTGTGTATGCTGTCAAAAAATAATTACGATAAAAATAAACCAGAATTTGTGCAATCCACTCTACCACAACATGGGCTTCACAAACCTAGTAGTACATCTGAGACAAATAAACACAGATTCAAAACACAGTAAACCTGGACCCCTGAGCAATGGAAAGGTGAGCATGGTTTAATGAGTCTTTAACCCAGTTTCTAAAACCCAAATTCCTTAAGCCCAATGTGACAGGGGACCCATAATGACACCTTGTAAGAGTCTTAAGGATTCTTATTTTATTAGCTTCTCGTGGCTGTATAATGGCTAAGTGATATGAAGGCATTTAACATAAAATGTTTGCATATCAATGATAATTAGCCTGCAAACCATGCTAAAATGACTGAAGAATGTTTTGAATGAATAAGGTATTTTACTTAAGATGTTTACAGTCCATGAGAGAAAATAATAAAAATGACCTCATTCAAGAGTTTACACACACACTTGATTCTTATTACTATGTTGTTACCTGAATGATACACAGCTGTGTTTTTGTGTTTAATGATAGTTGTTCACGAGTCCCTTGTTTGACCTGAACAGTTAAACGGGGTAATTTTACCATGTAAGTATTTTCTGTAGCCTGGGGAAAAAAAATATATTCAGGCAAAAAAAAAGAAAATGTTTTTGAAATCAAAGGTTTTCATGCATGGCTCTTAATGCGTTGTTTTTGTCCTTCCGTTGCATCAATGAGTGTTTGTACCTTCTGTAATAGCTGCATATGAGTTTGTCACAGTGTGAAAAGATGCATCTCAAATACAGTCGTTGTTGGAAAGGCATTTTTCTGAAGAACAGCAGACAGTTTACGACAAACAAGGGACTCATGAACAACCATAACTAAACACAAAAACTCTGGATGTGGATCATTCAGGTAACAACACAGTACGGGGATGTAAACTTTTGAACGGGGTCATTTTTATAAATTCAACTATTATTTTCTCTTTTAAACTCTATGTAAACATCTTGAGATTCTGCAAGGTGCAAGTAAACGTTTCACTTCGTCCTTATATCTGTTTCAGCACATTCGAAACCCCTGCCAAAGAAAATTTGGATGAATCCCCATCTTACACGGAGACAATATTATCAGCAATATCTTTTATGTTCAGTGTCAGGATAACAGCTGGGTTTAGTACATGTAATATTACTCATATTAATATTTAATGATTTCATCTGTGAGGACGTCATTCATTCATTTGAATTATGGTTCCCGTGCTGCTGGACATACTGACAGGCATTTATGCTAAACGTAAATACTTTTTCTAATTTTAGTAGTTATAATTTCTAATGAAAACTTTCATCACACCAGAATAAGCTTACTTCATTAAAGAACGACTAAAGATAATTAAAACAAAGATTTTAAATTAACTTTAAGCTTAACTTTTTTTTCTTTCACATTTCATTGCATTTTAGTTTGAACTCTCTTTGAGGACATTTAATTCAGTAAAATTATATTATTTGCAAGTACAGCATTAAAAATATACTTTTCTAGCTGGTAAAGACAAGGTTTGTGTAAGACTGACACATATGTTTTTCTGCCTCTGCACTTCAACATTTATTAGATACTGACTAATTTCAGTGATTAGACCCAGTGTACCCTGTCAGGGGGTCAAGAAAACAGTGGGATGTTGCCAGCATGTGAATAACTATTATAATAATTGTATTTGATCATAAAACCAGATTGTGCTGTAACCTGAACTGCTTACTGCTAAGCATGCTGAATCTTCTGTTTATTGGTTTACAAGTTTAGCTATATAAGTGTAGAGGTTGTTTATAGTTGTATACTGATGTTGAGATATGTCAAAGTGTAGGATATAAAGTAGATTAATCTGTGCAGATTACAGCTCTTAACCACCTTCGTGAAACACAAGGGATGCTATTTCGGATGTAGAATATGCTCATTTAGAATGTATACTAATAAATGTATACGTACTAATAAACAGCCAATGAGTTAATAATAGTAATTCTAGTAAACAATAGTTAATAGTGAGAATTAGACTCACTGGTGTTACCAAAAGCTCTCAGCAGAACCAGTCACAAGGGAAAAATCCATTCCATGCACACAGTATCTAGCTCTTTGTTTTGAGAAAAAGCTATGAACTTACCACCGGTGAACCCATTCACAAACAATGGTAGGACCTTTTAAGAGTAAAATAATAATCCAGATATCATTACATAGGTGATATTATTGGCCTGTAATGTTTTAGTATAGTAGTTGTTTCTAATGCAGTCTTGGTTGTGGAGTGCGTCTGGAGCTCATGTAGAGGATAATCCTGCAGTGTTCCACTTGAATGGCTTAGACGGCATGAAGCAAGGGTTACAGGGAGGAGCGAGAGAACGAGAGAGACAGAGAGAGAGAGAGAGAGAGAGTGATCACAACAGCACACTGGGGAACATTGTGAGAGAAAGCTGCTGGGTTGCTCTGGTGAGGAAACATTTGCTTTGTGTCTTAGAAGTGCTCCTATTAATGGATTTATAAAAGTTCTTTCATGTAGTGTGTAACACAGCTCTAAGTGAATGAAAACATCCTGCAAGGTTATAAATCTGAAAGTGCACTGTGTGTAAAGTTATTGTCTCTCAAAAGAAAGAGTCGACTCTGAATCATCGAAACGAGTCGTTTTTAAAACGAATCTAGGTGTTTCTTTAAATATCTGTTTCTCCAGTAACTGTACACAAAGCAGCACTGAGCTCACAAACACCGCTCTACGAGACATTACAGACATGATAAGATGAACATGAGACGAGACCAATCACTAGACATTAGCATCACGCAAAGGAGGGGTTTGGAAAAAGAAATCATTCAGTCTTTTAGTGAAAAGGGGCAAAATAAATGCATATCATTGGGCAATGAATGTTTTCTGACCTTGCATGCATGTCACCCTGCTGTTGGGGACTTCAGTATGAATCTTTCATTACTCACGATTGGGGCACATGAAGCTGTGGAAGCCGTCATTTCGTAACACAACAACCACAAACAATCACACGAAACCAGCCAAGATCACAAATGACAGAAATGATTCTTTCACTCTTTAAAAGAGTGAACTGCCTAAAGCAGAACTGCAGTCATGTATGCATTAGGAAACTAGTATCTAGCCAAGAAATGTGCACCTATAGTTTACTGCAGAATTTAAAAGCATATTAACTGTACTTGCAAAAATATATCATGTTAATTAAATAAGGTGAACTTAAAGAGTGTACACTTTCTAAAACACAAAAAAATATCAAAAGTTTTTTTGCATTTTAAATGATCAAATTAGAAAAACCTTTTGTCTTATTTTGATGTGTTGACTAACATACTAAAACACATGCAAAGTCATTCATTATAATTTTAACTGCAAATATTTGATCAAACTTTAGTTTGGGGACCAATTCTCACTACTAACTAACTAACTAACCAAGACTCATTATTAAGAGTAGTTGTTAAGTTTAGGTATTAGGTGGATTAAGAGAACTAAAATATGGTCATGCAGAATAAGGCATTAATATATACTTTATTATTATGTACTAATAAACAGCCAATAATAAGCAACTATTTAATAATGAGAATTACTCCCTAAGTTTGGTAACACTTTATTTTAGGGTCTCTTAGTCACTTATTAGCATGCATATTGCTATAATATTAGCCATTCTACAACCTTCTACATCCCTACACACCTAAACTTAACAACTACGTTTGACACAGCTTTGACAAAACCTGTATTGTTAAAAGTGCTATATGAATAAAGGTGATTGATTGTTGTTAATAAGCACAAACATTATGTTTGTAAGGTGTTCTCTATGCTAATGTTTTACCAAAAGTTTCAATAGAAATTACATTAAAGTGGTTTTATGTTAGTTTAAATTATTATCAGGGCTGCGTTCTCCGATAACGTTGTCTCTTAGCGCACTACAAAGACTCTAAAGGTATATCTTAACTACAGTTATACCTTTCCTACGTGTGTTCACCGAACTATACCTTAGGATGTTGCTTAAGGTAAACCTTCTTAAGAGCGACCTTAGCAGGTGCTGTCCATAGATATCGATGCCTCGATGATCGATTGTGCATTCTTTCCTTCACAGCAGTATTGAAGAAGTATTGAGAAAACAATGTTCTTTATAAAGAAGCATTTATCGGGGCTCATTTAAATATGTACATGCAGAAATAAATACGTTTATAATTTTATAATTTAGCAAGTGCGCAATCCCACACCCTCACGGCCATAAGTGTGTTAATGTTCTCCGTATGCCAGCCCACCAGCCGTAGCGTTGACCTCGATTGAAGTGCATTATAAAACAGAATGCAACTTATTGAGTTTACATGTTTTCTTTTTATTTATTTTTTATTTTTTAATTCACATCATTAAGTAATGGCATGGTTTACACCTTTATTGGGAAAACAAAGTCTTCCCTAACCCTTCCCAATGCATTATTTTCAACTTTTTTATTATTTCTTTCATTTTTATTCAAAATAAATGACTTTATCATTTTTCTTTGCGTTATTTGAAATTATAAAAGGGGCTAAGAGGGGGTCTCGCCCAGGGAGTAATTCAATGTAGAACCGCCGCTGCGATTGTCCGCATAACGGTCTCCAAAAAATGGCATGATTTTGCAAGCGCTGCCACAGCTATAAAGTTTGTGTAAACTCATCTTTCTTCATATAGACTCTTAAGCCTTTTCTGTCAAGTGATTCGCCAGCTGATGTGCTTTAGGACCGTAATTAAAAAAGATATGTTAGTATATGGAAACTTTATTAATGAAAACACTTCCATTCACTGGGTGTAGGCTATATAATAACTTAAGTATTTTATGTGTAAAAATTTTAAAGTAAAGTAAAAATGTAAATTTAATACTAAATCAGATTTTATATTAAATGCTCATTTAAAATGTTCTATGTGTAGATAAACTGCGATGTAAAAAAAAAAAGAAGCTTTTTGCGTATTGGTGGTGACGTCAGCAGCGATAAGGTATAGCTAAGAGCGCTCCAGACCAACCGTACGAACGAATGACTTACAGAAGGTATACTTAACTAAGAAGGTTTCGGAAAACAGGCGTTAACGATAAGGTACGTCTTAAGGTACAACTTAAGAAGTACGTAGCGTTAAGGTGGTTTCGGAGAACGCAGACCAAATCATTTGCCGCAAATTAAACATACGACTGCTGGGTCTTGTGTCAGATTAATAGCACAAATAAAGTGATGCCTTCATTTCGAGAAATGTCAGGGTTCTATAGGCTTTCATTTTCAGATACTGGCTATGTTGTCAGACACAAAAATAAGTGCAGTATACCTGTTAACGAAATGGTATGCATTGAGCTCAGTGCAAACCCTGAATTATGGTTTGAAATTCTGACTCAGAAAGTACTGCAGCTCATAATGTTGCTAAAATCAACTCAAGTATAGTAGAAATTACTTTAAGAGAACTCGGCTCAACAGGCTTTGAAGGGGTTATACAGTACATGCACTTTTTCAAGCTGTTTGGACTGAAATGTGTGTTGGGAGTGTGTGCACACGACAGAGGCCACGCCCACAATATTTGATTGACAGCATATTTGACTGACAGCAGCGTGTCACGCAGACTAAACTTGTGTCTTACCTCAGACCCGCCCCGAGTGAGCCGTCATCAGACCAAGACGCAGAGACAAGCAGGACTCCTAAGCGATTGAGGTGTTTTGTTGTTGAATGTATTAATGAACATAGCAGTAGTGATTTAAACCTTGACATCTGAGAGACTGAAGATGCGTAAGATTAACATTGCATTTAGTTCTGAAGGGAAACGCCCCCTTGATCAACCGAAATGCTTTTTATGTTCGCGCGAATCATTCATGATCAACCTCACCTACAGAAGCAGTGATTATAATGTCTTTTAATGAGTCTTTGCAAATCGCCTTTCCTAATAATGTGCTAATTAGCAAGTTTCACTATGAATACAGCTAAAAAAAGATCCTCCAAGAGCACCTCGGAAAAGAGGGGCGGAGTCAGTAGAGCTTGTGAAGATTTAAAGGGGAATTAGACAGAACAGAGTGATTTCTAAAGAGCTGTTTTTGACAGGGCAAAATTAGCGTTTTTAACACTATCTTTAAGAAATTTTAAAGCAATCTATATCACAAACTTTCCATTAGGACCCTAAAGAATCATATTAGCTTGTGGAAAATTACCTTCGCATGACCCCTTTAAGACAGAGTCACTGAATGCTTACGGTGTGATAAAGACCTTGTCTAATGTCTGTATGTTTGACTCTAGGGGGCTTTTCGATGGGAGGTGCCATGGCATTACACCTGGTTTGCAGGTATCACCAGGATGTGGCTGGCATCTTCGCTCTGTCCAGCTTTCTTAACAAAGACTCAGTCGTATATCAGGTAGATAATCGCCTTCAGAATGCCTTACCATCAAGGATTGTTAATATCATGATGTCAAACACGTCTCTAATCTTTTGCACAGGCAGTAGAAAACGCATCCCAACAGCCTCTACCTGAGCTGCTTCAGTGTCACGGCACAGCAGATGAGCTGGTTTTCCATAGCTGGGGTGAGGAGACCAACTCACTGCTGAAGAAAGCTGGCCTCAATACGTCTTTCCATTCCTTCCCAGGCCTCAACCATCAGCTGTGTCGACAAGAACTGGACTTACTACGCTCCTGGATCCTGAAGAAACTTTCACTTTAAAGCATCATTAATGCTGGACACTGACCACTGCTTCTCTACAGTATATTCTACAATAATCACCATGTACTCTCCTTCATGCTGTCACAAGATGTAATTTTATTAGTGTGTGTGTGTATACATAATTCAAATATAAAACCTGGTGCAAATAATACAGGAAACTGGTTGAGTGAAATTGAGCGATTTTTACACATCTTTGAGAAATTTTCAAACAAACTATATTACAAACTTTCCATTAAGACCCTAAAGAATCATATTAGCTTGTGAAAAATTGCCTTTGTATGACTCCTTTTACATGTACTTTTTTTTCTTTGATAAAAGCTGAATTTTCAGCAGCATTATCCGTCATGTCACACAATCTTTTAAAAATCATGCTGATCATATGCTGATTTGCTGCTTGAGAAATATTATTATCAATCAGTCAGTCAAGCATTTATTTGAATCAGTTGAATTTTTTAATACATTCAACTGAATCAATTGAATGCAATCTTGCTGAATAAAAGTTTCTTTCAAAAGGAAATACAAAACCGATTTTGAAATAGCTCTATATATACACAGTGTTTATCCCATAAGTGAAGCTCCAAAACAAGAAAAAGGATAATAACGTCATATTTAGACAGAATAAATTACAGAATTCAACTATTACTTTTAAACGATCTGCTTATTTGACTCCAAATAAACTGTTACACTTCTTTTCCAACTTTGTGCGTTGCACCTGCTGGAACGAGTGCGTTCAGTGTGAAAACTGCAGTTTTTGCAACCATCCACATGCTTAATCAGTTAATATAGCTGCATAAACCTTGATTCACCAGCATGTGTTCCACCTCACAAAGACTACTTATTGTGCACATTTCATAGCCTGCAGCGCTAACCACTTTAAAGTGTTCGCTGGAGCACATTCTGCAGGCTGTGATGACTGTTCCATGGAGTCTGGTTTGGCCCGTAGAGCATGTGGTCAGGCTGAAGCGGCAGGTAGAGCCATCACACCGGAGGGGAGGAATGCCACTCGGCTCTGTGGTTTGGAGCCAGAATCCGGTCTGTTTGGCACCGTCTTGTTTCCTGCAGAGCGAGGTATCTCTCACTCCTGTTCCACCCGTTTTTTCCCTTCACGCCATTATTGCTCGGCATGAAATCTGCTGTACATATGTTTGGAGGTTTGCTCGAACAGTAGCTTCATTAATGGTTATTGGGAGGAAGTGGTTAGAGAGTTTAAAGTCATGTGGATGTAGTAAGGCTACAGTCCAGTACCAACATGCACCGTCTGGACATCGAGAACGACTTACCGACAGCGCTAAAAGACCTTAATTCATCAAAGATACAGCAAATGTCATTTGTAATGGGCACAGTGAGAATATATTCTTCCAGTCAGGAGTGCAAAGACTCATTCTTTACTTGGACTGTTTTCCACATGCTAGAATAATATCAAAAGTATGAAATGGCACAAATGGAAGTATGGGAATTATGTAGTGACCAAATTTCCCATATCCGAGTCTGTGTCTGGATTCCAGCTGTTCTCACTTTGGATATAATCTCAAGCAACTGTACATCATGGGTGCTTTTATTCATTATTGGAGAAGATCTTACACTACTGTTTAACTTTTTTTTTTTCCTTTATAAAATAAGTGTATACTTTTAGTTTGCAAGAATGCATTAAATTGATCAAAAGTGACAGTAAAATGCATTCACAAAATTCCATTTCAAATGGATTTCAAAAAAAAAAAAGTATCAGTTTCTTCAAAAATATGCAAAAGCAAAACTGTTTTCTGCATTAATAATAATTGGAAATGCAGAAAATCAGCATATCAGAATGATCTCTGAAGGATCATGTGACAGAAGACTGAAGTAATGATGCTGCAAATTCAGCTTTGGAGTAAATTACATTTTACTGAATGCTTAATTTTAAATTGTAATGATATTTTCAAATATTATTGCTTTTACTGCATGTCTGGTGCAGCCTTAGTGAGCAGATCACAAGAAAAATCATTTCCTCTACACAGTTTCCTTTACAAGACAGTATTAGTGTGCATGCAGTTCTCAGTTTGCCCAGTCAGCTGGATTTTGCACAGTCAGTTCCTTTAAAATCATTCCGTTGTGTTTGATTACCATATTTTGCTTCAGCAGCAGCACTAAAAAACACTCAGCTTGAGAATATGATTAAGAGGTAGAGAGTCAAAAGCAAATAGTTTCTGAACAAAACTTTTTTCCTTTTTTTTTGCATTGCTTGCAGTATATATGCTCACTCTCATTCCACCGTATAAACTGTATATTCAGAATGTTTTGGCAATGGGAAGCCATTTCTTACTCAGCCAGTGAGGCTTGTTAAATTCAGTTGCATTCCCATGGTTATGTAACATCCTGTTCTATTCAGTAGTGTATTAAGAGCTGCATCAGTTGCTCTGAAAACATCTTGCACACTGGACTTTCACACAGAAATTCTAAATTGGGTCTTGATGATCAACAATTGTTCAGTGTTCTTCACAGTAGCTCGCTCATTCATGGCGTTTATGAGGGGTGTCAGGTTAGTTGTTTGGGGTTCTTCTGATGAGAGAGAACCAGCATTATGCAAAAATATGGAAAGGAAATGCCATTAGTGATGCATCCTGGCCCACAACAAGAGCTTAAAATGCTCGTCACAGAGAAGGGAGTGTTAGGACAATATGTTTCCCAAGTCACATTTTACCTTCAAATTATGCATAAACATCACATATATATATATATATATATATATAAACACTGTATAACCAGAACATGCTGCTGTGTGAAGCAGGGTTATTCAGCTAAAGCTATAGACATATTTAAGAAACGGGCCAAGCACAACAGAGGAAAAATCAAAAGCTAAGAAGCTGTCTTTAATTACGTAGGTTCTCCATCCCTGTTCAAGGAGAGCTACCTTGCTGCAGACTTAAGTCCCAACCCTGCTTCAACACACCTGTTTGTAAGTAGCCCTGCACACCTCGATGAGCTGGTCCATGTGTGTTTGATTAGGGTTAAAGCTGAACTCAAAAGGGCTGGAAAATTAGGTATGCCACTCTGAATCAGACAAATCTTCAGATTTTTGGTATATTGATCTGTTACATCAAAATGCTTTTGTCATCAATTTGCCAGAATGCTCTGAAGATGATCTGAGCCAATAATTGGACAATCGTCTAGGATGAGTGCTTGTTGTTTGTCGTGTCTTTGATCACAAATGCAGACATGGCGTTATGTTTATGAAGCGTGACGTGAAAAGTAATTATAATCAGTAATTATGTCTCCACTGGATGCAACAAATTCCTCGATATTAATGTTTTTTTATATTTTTGGTGTCAGGACATTATGGCAAGGGACTTAACATTTCTATCAGACGCCTGAGGTATTCGGCCAATCACAGTGCACTGGATAGCTGGCCATTTTTAGAACAATTTCTAAAGAGCTTTGTACAAATCAACCCATTTCAGGAGGCGGGGCTTAGAGGAGAAACAATAATGCACAGCATGTGTTTTTGCACCTTAAACCACATAAACACATTGCATTACACCAAATATACAAAATTATGTTCTTTTTAGCATCATCATCACATGAGCACTTTGAATTTTCTATGCTTGATCTCAAAAAGCCTTTGACTACTTGGTTGTAAAAGTACATCAGTGATACTAAAATAGCACTGGAGTAAAGGTGGTCATAAAACTTGTTATGAAACATAATATTGGCACATTTGTTCTCTGCCCAATACTTTGGTCCTGGACTCTCTGTCCTGTTCTCTTTCTGTTTTTGTCACGTCTTAGGGTGTCCAGTGGCAGCTCACTCCCTCATCCTCTCCCACACTCGCTCCGCTCCTCCTCATCCAGCGCCAGAGCCAGACTGCAGCTCAGGCATTTTATGATTTAACTGCAGGGATAGATGACGGTAATGAAGAAGGCTCCTCACCGTCTGCTCCTCATGGGGTAACATCAGGTGAGGAAATGAACACACTTCAGTGTCTTTGAAACTTGATGTCTTTAAAGGGAGTAGTTCTCACTGAATGAAAATTCTGCCATCGTTTACTCGAGCCATATAAATGGGTCTTTTTTCTTTGTGGTATCTCCATGCTGCTTTTTGTCAAACGAGCAAAGCACACGGCCGAAAAACACCATTAAGACATAATGAGAAATTTCCCTAAAATCTGTGAACCATTTTCCAAGTCGGATTAGTAAACGAATCAATCTGGACCAAAAGATTCATTGAATGGAATTGGTTCAAAAGGATAATTGAATGAGTAATTCAATTGCAGAAGATTCAGTCTAAATACACAGCTACTGATGGACATTTGACTTTTTTTCTCACAATTCATAGTTTATGTTTGGACCATTTTTTTTATCAAATTCTGGCAGAGAAGGTAGAGTCGCAAGAAAGTGCTAATTTGTTGAGATATAAACGAAGAATTGCACGATATGACTGTTTTTTATCTGTGGCAGAAACAAATTGCGAGACAGAAAATCTGAATTTAGAACAAAAAGTCAGAATTATGATTTATAAACTCAAAATTGCAAGATTTCAGCTCATAAGTGTGGGACTGTCAGAATTGTGATTTTTTTTTTTAATTAGTTTTTTTTTTATTGCTGAATTGAGATATAAATTCTGAAATGTGGAAAAACAAGTTGCGATTACATTTCTGTTCTTTACTCCGTGCCTGATCCTGGCTTGCATAGCTGCTTTTAAATAGTTGTTTTGCTTGCAGAATGATGTAGTTACAAAACCTCCCAGTAGGTACTAGCATGTGTATGCTAATGAGCAAAATGAACAGCATTTAATATCAAGATCCCATCAGGCACTCAAAACATTCTTGAGATAAGAAAAAGTGCAAAAGAATGTGTATCGGTCGTTATTACAACAGACTTTTAAAGAAGAAGAACTATAATGGCATCAGGTTCCTCTGATATTTTAGGTGTTGTGTTCCCATCGGTGGAAGAACGCAGACGTTCCAGGACTGTTTGTGAAGTATTTCTGAAATAATGGTTTCCCAACCCGAGTCTCAACTGGGATGACGTGTAATATTTACATTCCACAAACTCCCAGTGACCATTTCCCAAATCACATAACTGCCTCATTTTCCCATGGTGCAATTACCCTCGGTGAATGGTGTTGTTATAAGGTACCTCCTCACCCTGCCTTTGAGGTTTCCACCTTTCTCTAAACTGTGCTTTGTCCACTTAGATGATAATCTGCTTCGCAGCACATGTGTCAGATGGAAGGAATGCTAATCTGGAAGAGGTGCAGAGCTTGGACTTTTTGGCAGCCAGTTTCCACTCTGCACTTACTTTCCATGAGGTGCCGCTCCAGAGGCTCCGGGCAGGAGAAGGCTGTTTGGGGAATGGAGGTGTTGACGGATCCCAGATCGCCCCATTGGCCACGCCCCCATCTGAGGGTCACGGCTCTGCTGGACAACTGACCTGAACTTCTGTTCCAGTACCGCATCCAGAGCTGTAGTTCATTTTAGGGGAAACACAATCACACTGTGTTTGCTCTAACCCTGGGCTTTGAAACCCAAAGGGTATTTTATTCAATTCATCTGTCAGATGGTGTTTGTTTGCACTCTACAAGCTCTGAATGCGGAACAGCAGCGATTTATATTAGATCAGCATAAGGTTATAAAAAATAAACATTGACTGAAGTAAAATAATGTACAAAAATAAAAAAAGAAATGCAATAAAATTAAAATATAAAAGACAAATACAAATAAATAATAAAAATAATAAAAACTAAATTCAAAATAGTTACTAATTAAACAGTCATAGCATCTTAAAGATAATAAAATAATATAAATTTAAATAAAATCTGATCTGAAAACACATTTTACATTTTGGATATTAATCAATGGCAAAAAACTTTTTGTATAGATGTTTTTTTCATAAACACACACACACACACATTAATGCTGGTGGGAGTAAACAAATCTTTTTGATGAACAGATTCAAAACTAGTTTCCTATATATCTTTGATTTAGATCAAGATATAAAAAAAAATACATGTGAATTATACAAGACATATTTCCAATATAGAAACTTCAGACAGACGAGAGTTACATTAAAGAAATTGGCTTTTCATTTAGTTTGAGGTGCTCCTAGTGTCTGAATCTCTGATCCTGTCCCAATACAGACACATGCACAACCCTGACAAACGCATGACATCACCAGTCTTCTCATGTCTTAATTCATGCATTCATGTCTATGTTAAATTATGGGGGTGCAAAAAGACCCACAGTAGTACTACCACACTCGTAATTATTCCAGACATTCTGTTCCCATACCCCAAATTACTCTTCCCATGATCCCATGCTCTCCAAACCCCCAGTGCTGACTTTGCCCTCCTATTATGACTTTTCCATTTTCACGCTATTAGAGTCTCGAGTGCCGACGCAGCAGAGCTGTACGATGTTTCTGGGAGTGTGGGACTTCCCATATTCAAGGCAGCTGAATGTAGTCGTAGCTGGCACAAGAAGGCCACCCCTGAGCTCAAAGACATCCGTGCTTTTAATTGTCGTCCTCTGTTTGTCAGTGGCCTCGCAGGGCCTCTCAAAATCATGCAGCGAGAGTTCCCGCAGGCTGTGTCATAGTGTATATGTGCATGATGAAAACGTATTAGCTCCTGCGTTCTCATGGGCCTTTGAGAGCTAGCGTAAGCGCTGACTTATCTCCCTACAAGCTCCAGCCCTGTCCCTGAGGAGCGGCTCGCTGCATGAGGCCATTAGGAAGCAGCTTTAGCTGAGCTCATCATAATTGTCCTAATCCAATTGGCCTTTTCCTGTTTCTTACAAATAGGCTTTATAACTCAGAGGACAACATTTAAAAGCCCTAAAAAATAGCTGGTCCCATTATGCATTTAGCAGTCACCACATAAACAAGCTAAACTGTGGAGAGCAACAATGAAAACAAACTCAGATGTAGGGGAAAAACATCTTAAAGGGACAGTTCATCCAAAAACGTTCTGTCATTATTTGCCCGCCATCATCCGCTTTCTCCAATCGTTATGACTTGCTTTGTTTTCTGTGGAGACTATTACAGAATGAGAATTATAAAATCGAATGAGGACTGAAGTCACCAGACTCCAGAGCATCATAACAATACAATAACAAATACAAACAATAATAGTCTACATGTCTAGTGTGTCAACTTTTCTGAAATAATCATGCGATTGATCAAGATTAATCATTGACAGCAATATTATTAATAGTATAAAAGCATTAATTTGTGATTAATTATTATGTGTTATTTGAGCTGTAAAGCTGTTTAGATCTTTTATCCACGTTTAACCACCCATCATGGTGGCTATGTTATTATATTGTACATGACTTTATACAGAAAGGGATAATATAACATTTCTATCACACTAGTTAACGAGTATACTGTCTGCATATTGTGCCAATGATGTTAAAACAGTAATTATATTAACATTTACAAATTAGCTTCAGTCGTATTGCAAGTGCTTGAATATAAGCCAGTTTCTATAGAGAAATAGAGAATAGAGAAATACAGACAGACGATTTATTTAAATTTTTTATGAAATTCATAATGCCACAAATGCTGTCAATTCAGTTTAACCTCAGGTATTCCTTTAAATAAACTTCAAGGAAGATCAAACATGAGTAAAATAAAGTTGTATAAATCCAGCAGCTAATTGTGAAAGATCAGTACTAACTAACTAGTCAGTGCGGTTGGTTTCCTGCCGTGACTAAAGATGCTGTGTGAGCGAACAGCTTAGGAACTTTGTCAGAGATAAAGCAGCAGACGTTCTTTACATGATGATGTCACGCTTAAATTTACTCACATCTACCTTGAGACCGGTCTATTTCGCTAGTCATAGCACATATATTTCATATGTGGTAATGTCACGACTAAATGACTCATGTTCTGTCTGTCTGTCTGTGTGTCTCTCTGTCTGTCTGTTTTTCTTCCCTCACTCCTTTTGTGTTTATGTGAGTTTTTATCTGGAAAACATTTGTGCTTGCCAAGAGAAAACTCATCCTTCTTTGAGACAACCAACACATGGTATAAAATTTTGGAATTAAGATGTGAATACCTTGCAGCACATCATCCTGCTCTTACAGTGATGATGTCACACACAATGGCAGCAGTGTCTGCGCAGATTAGTCATGCTGCCATTTTCAGACTCAGTGATATCATTACAGTTTTGTGAATCACTCATAGTGCTTCTGGTTTTACTGGGAGACGGGGAATATTCTGCTTTAATAAATAATGAAAGCGTAAACAGCAGAGCGCGTGTCATCCTGAGAGTTTGGGGAATTTGTGAGCACACGTAACCAGATGACTCATATAGGTCTACGTGGACGTAGCTGTCCAGCGCTCTGATTATTCTTCTACATCACCAGTAAGACATGTGGAATAATTAGTTTTGAGGAAACTGTAACCAAAATCAACATTATGGCCTGATTATTTATATTATTACTTTAGCCCAAATCACAACAGTTAGATTATATATAATCTATAATATATATATTTTTTTCTAATTTGAGTGATATGGGTAGGTTTGGGCTGGAAATTCAAGCATGGCACTGCGTCATTATGAGACATCATATCTGTAAACACAAAGAAGTTGTCACATGAGGATACTGCAGGAGGATGGTTTATAGCCTTTTAATAAATACTAATCAGTTACTAATCAAATACTAATCATCTTAATGGCGAATTATATTCCAGTTTTAAATGTGCTTCTGATTTCAGAGGTTACACAAGATATGTATTTTAAAGACAACGAGTTTGAAGGGAACATAATGTGTGTTTTGGGTTAAAATAATTTCTTGAATGATGTGACAATTAGACTGTACATAAATTAAAACGCAATGCTTTAATAATTTGAGAATAAAGTATAACAACAATAATCATTTTGCAGGGTTTGATGAGATATGAGCTAAGCGATCATTAGATATATTCACCATTGGTACTGCAATTTATTCTAATTTTATTTTTCCTTAGTTATTCAAAACAAAGGGAGGCAGACGTGTTACTTCAGATGACAATATCCGGTAAACATACTTATTTGGGTCATATATTCCAAGCATAGACTAGAATCTGTGATTACTGAATATAAGATTCACTTTGGTGGGGTGACTGACAGATACACATTCACCTCGAAACATTAGATTTATCCACGCTGAGCTGAGCCGGAGTACAACCCACCAATAGAATATAAAACTACGCAAGGAACTACAATACCAGGTTTTCAAACATAGATGAACACAAAGAGGCACTGCTTTAAATACATTTAAATTAGCTATATTTGTGCAACGCAGAAGTAAGATAGAGATTATGGAAGCCTGTTTCTGTCACACACAAAAAGCAAGTAATTGCAATGTTATTGGGACTAACAAGTGTGAGTTTACATCATAAAATGTTTTTTTTTGACTTATGATTTTATTTCCCATTTAATTCAGAAATTGTAACACACAATTTTTACAAAGTTTATGCCTCTCAATTTTGACACAAAAAAGTCAAGATATAAACTTTCAATTACAAGAAAGTCACAATTATGTATGGAATGATATCCATACATAACTTTATTCAAAAGGAATTGCATTTGCAATTGTGTTCTCTTTCAAGCATACGTTTCGGTGTCTCACTATGGGATACGCCCCTTCCGCGAATTCCTCAGAACCCCTATTACATTACACCAGACCCAATTGGCTGGAAGACGTGACATTGTGTCTGGGAGTGGCCTTCCCACCCCTCGTATAAAGGGAGCAGCACAACGTCACTTCGACATTCAAAAACCTCTTCTTGCTTCACACCAGAAGCCTACCTTGGAACTCAAGGCGAACTATTGGTCACCACACCGTTTTTCACCTAGCTCCTTCAATCTACACTCCAGTTGATTTTAGGACCATTCAACTTCAAGATGGCTGCAGCAACGCAGACCGCTAAAGCTAGGGATGAAGAAGACGTGCGACTCTGTTTATGTGGGAACAAAATTTCGGGCAAGGACTCACACCAGGTCTGCTCAGCGTGTCTTGGGCTGAAACATGCCCAATTGGCGATAGACAACCCCGGTTCCTGTGAACACTGCGCAAGCTTTACCACGAAGAGCCTTCATCGCAGGCTAGCGCGCCAAGCTAGCCTGTTGGGCCTCGACCCACTCCTTGCACCTAGCCCCACTCCAGCTGCCACTCCACAGGTATCCATCCCTGTAGAACTGCCCACCACGGCAGCCTTATCCTGTGGTGAACAGCTCGATTCCTGCGTCCCTCTGCCCAGTGTGCTCAGCACTGACGAGGAGGACAATGTGCTTGACTTTGAGGAAGAGGGACAATCCGACTTTCTTCTTTCCGAGGAAGAGAAAGATTTCGAGGACTCCCCTTTCCTCCACCTGTGCACTCAGCACAACCCCTTGCCGCGACGGGAACCACTGAAGTTGTGGACGATCCATCCCCACTTCTTAGCGTTGACCTGCAGGATGTGTGCAAATGCGCTGCAGAGAAGCTGAACATTCAGTGGCCGACCGTGGTAGTGGAGACTGCAATGTCTCGCTATGAGGGCAAGAGGCTGCCGAGAGCAAAACGGGCAGCACGGCAACTACTTCCCGTCTTTCCAGAGCTCCTGGAGGAGCTCGCTGTGATCTGGAAGGACAAACCTTTCACTAGCAAGGTGCCAGTGCAAGGGGGATCTGCGCTCGACGTGGAGGGAATGGAGAAGGAAGGACTTTTCCGGGTGCCCCTGATGGAACAGTTGGTGGCTGCGCACTTGCTCCCGAGACACATGACGGCTGCAAATCCATCGTTGCCATCAAAAGCGGTGCGTTGCCAGTCAAATATGACAGAACGTGCATACAAAGCAGTGGACCTCCCTGCTGACCCCATACCAAGCGGAGTTACAGGACGAAGCCTCGACCACACCAGGTGTAGTTACAGATCTCTCTCTGCGAATTTCAACGCTGGGTAGCGTCTCAGGGGCTGGACCCAGTACATCACTCACGGAGAAGGGTGAGAGTGACGTCAGAGGCAGTTTAAACACTGCGCCAGTGGAAACACGCAAATTTTCTGATTCAAGGGGTACCCATAGGTATAGTTCAAAACAGACAAATAATAACAACGGACACGTCGTTGTCTGGTTGGGGGGGCATTCACGAGGGCAGAATAGTCAATATTATCAATATTCACATAAACTGGAAATGCTAGCTGTCTTTCTGACACTAAAGCATTTTCTTCCCTTTCTGAGAGGACAACATGTTCTTGTGAGAACGGACAACACTACAGTTGTGGCCTACATAAACCGTAGGGCCTCAGATCACTTCTTCTGCACACGTTTGCACGCAGACTGATCTTATGGAGCAGTGTCAACCTTCTATCCCTGAGAGCGACGCACGTAAAGGGTGTGATGAATCGGGGTGCGGATCTGCTGTCCTCTATGGGGAGTGGAAGCTGAACAGCGAAGTGGTCAAACAGATCTGGAACATACACGGCAGAGCGACAGTGGATCTGTTCACGTCACACGACAATGCCCAATGTCACTTGTTCTTTTCCCTGAAGGACAGGAGTGCGCCTTTGGGAATAGACGCACTGGCACACGAGTGGCCTCTCCTATACACTTTCCCACCGATAGCGCTGATATCACCAACTCTCTGCAGAGTAAGGGAGGAAGGTATGAAACTAATATTAATAGCTCCGAGATGGCCGGGGAAACATTGGCTTGCGGAGATCATACATATGCTGTACGAAGAACCGTGGTCTCTCCCGCAGGGCAGAGACCTTCTGTCACAAGCGGAGGGGGAGATTTTCCATGCTCATCCGGAACGACTGGCACTATGGGCCTGGCCTGTGAGTGGTCCAACTTAAGTAAGACTGGTCTGCCTGACATTGTCATTTGAACCATACAGAATGCCAGAGCGGCATCGACTAGGTCTCTTTACGATTGCAAATGGAATGTGTTCGAACGTTGGTGCGCAACTAGACACGAGATTCCTTTTCAGTGTTCAGTGGCAGTGGTCCTATCATTCCTTCAGGAAATGATAGATAAAGGCAAAGCGTTCCCAACCATAAAACCCTGCCGGTTTCAAAACCACTTACCCCATCATGGGATTTGGGACTGATGCTTGATGCACTGTCTACATCCCTATTTGAACCGCTAGACAAGGTTGATTTCAAAGCATTGTCATTCAAGACTGCACTACTAATAGCTTTGGCTTCAGCAAAGCGCGTGAGTGAGATTCATGCGTTCTCTGTGCATTCAGCATGCTTACAGTTCATGACAGGCTCATAACTTGTAAGACATTGGAAATGCAACTGCAAATGGACTTTGCTTTTTCATTTGAAATGTGTCAGTCAGTGTTCGTCCGCAAAAGCGGAAAAGCAAACGATAATGCAAAATTTGCAATTGCATTTGAATTATGTCACAGTTTATGCGTCCACATATGGAAAACGCAATTGCAAATGCAATTTGCAATTCCTTTTGAAAAAAGTCCGGGATATCATTCCATATTTATGTCTCATAATTTTGAAAAAGTCAGATTTGCAAAAGAGTCATAGTTTTCCAGAGCCAGAAACGGGCTTCCATAAGAGATTTATTAGCCTCTATAGAAATAAGCAGAAGAACAACAAAGTGCAGTAAATGTTTGGTTATGTATGCAATCCTCGTTCCCTGAAAAAGGGAATGGAGACTTCACGTCTGATATGACTGATTGGGATCTCAATTTCGTTGGCCATATCCGACGTTACTCAGAGTAACCGACTGAAATGGAACTAAAATTATGCTACAAACGGGTATGTTTTTATTATGATAATAAATGATGTAAAATCAACAACTGATGCCTCACACATTAGTAACACAAGTTATTATGCTGCCTTTTATAAGATTTGGATGACAACATCAGTATTTAGCTTACACATAAACTAATATATTAGTATTCTTAAAGTGATAAAATAATGAATCTAAACTCGTACAACACTTCACGTGTTATCAGTTTATTTGTTAAGTAAGTTATTATACAATTACACATAAATGAAATATACTGTGTTACACCCACTAGTAAACAGATTTGTTGGCATTTCTCATAATAATTTGTCAAGTGTACTAGCAGTCAAACTGTTTTCACCAAATATATGTGTAGCTGAATCAGTTGTACATGAAATATTCATAGTAGTTCATATTAGTCATGAAATATGATGCTAGGTTTTCCAGAAACACATCTGTGGTGATGATTCGAATGAATAGTTTTTTTGAACCTACTGTATTCAGCTAAAATGAACAAACCAAACAAAATGCTTACTAAAAATTAATCAGGCTTCCCAGCCTTCCCTTTTTGGGAATGAGACAGTCTAGACATTGACTGAAGTGTGTTTGATTATTGCCTCAATGTTTGATTATCCCTCACAATGCTCACTTGGAAAAAGTAGTTAACTTGGAAAAGCTAAACATCTGTAATATTGTCACCCTGACGAAAAATCTGACTCATTTAATAGCGTCTCTACCTTTGGTTAGTTAGTCTCCAACACTGATGTATTGTGCATTTGCAGGCGTGACCGTGTGTGTGTTCATCTAGAGCTCTGCTGATAGGTTTTACTGTGATTACAAAAGCAGCTGCAAGCGTCCGCCAGCGGAAGGAGGCAGTATTGACTCAGAGCCCCGTGAGGGCGCTCATGTTTTCATTCAGTGTTTGGGGGCCAGGCAGCTGGAGCGCTCAGGGTGACAGAAACTTACTCAACCTTTTTTTTTTTAATCATCCGCCACTTTATTTGGGCTGCGTGGGGCCATCCCTGCCAGAGAAAACCTCTTGCTTGCAGAGACTGCGGTCCAGCACAGGGGTAAACACTTCTCTCTCCAATCACAACACATGCTGCCCATTGCTGCTTATTTTGAAGATGGATCCCATTCAGATTTCACACTATTAACATTTCAAAGCATGATCAAATGGCTGAACACTTTTAATGCAGTGCCCGCAATCAGTAATTATGTAAACACTCCTATTACTAAAATAACGCTGTCCAACTAGTCAGGCATCACCAAATATCTTAAAATTATGTTTCTAATGCTCTGATGACATTCATGACTGTTGCCGTTGTTTTCAGTGGATTTGTTAACTAAAGAGGTCACACATCCAACAAGAAGTGTTATTCCGCGTGTTGCGACTAAAACAACATATGCCTGGTACAGTCGGTGCCAGTATTGTAGTCTGAGTTCTTTTCATGGACTGAAGTTTTAACACGATAAATCTGAATCGAGAATAATACATACAGTAGAAATATTCAAATCGAGGACTAGTTCCCATGACCTGTTAGTTTGTGCCTATATGTTTTACTCATTAGTGCCGTGCCTATTATTTTGGTTAAATCATGGCTGTATTATACTAATTCATTTCCTTTTTAAAAACTGTGGTCATGATTTAACTTAAAACCCCCCTGTGGTGAAAATCAAGTTTTTAATGTTGTTTCCATATTTGCCTGGTGTTTAATGCCTTCAAGACAAACCATGTGCAAATCCATCAGTATAATTTACATTACAAGGCATAACAAAAGATCTACATTACATCTACAAGCATTAAGCAAGGTGTTTCTTTTGTTGCAGTTCAAGAACACTGAGGTCATTGACGCCAATTGTACAAAAGGTAAAAATGGTGCAACAATGCAGTCTGAAATGTTCATATTTTGGGACAAACACATTGTAATTTAATGGGAAAGTACGAGTAGTACCAGTGGTACTGGGACTCAATAAATGGGACAACTAATATGGTGGCTCTGTATATATATATATATATATATATATATATACATATATATATACGGTGAGCGTGATTGATCCTCAATCAGAATTGGAATAATTTTTCTGGAAACACCTGTTTTAGGCTTATAATCATGGTTAGGTGCTTCTACAATCTTCATCATTTCTCACTGATTTTAGGCATACAAGTAGGTAGGGGTAGGTTTAGGGGTAAGGATTGGAATAAGTTTATATTTTTGGACAGTAATGTAGATCCAGGATCAACAAAAGATGTTGATCCAGGATCATGTCTTACTTGGCAAAATCATGGTGACCATATATATGAAATTCTACACCATGGTGCAACATCACAAACTGAAAACACTGAAAATGAATTATTTGTGAAAAAATTCATTGTAATTTACACTGTATTTTAATGTGGAAACTATAAGAGTATCACGGGAGAATGTATATATGAGGCTGACCAATGGAGCAGTTACAATGAATAGACAAAAGCTGAACACTTTATATGGCAGATCTAGTCATTTAAGTCCTGGCTTCCAAACACAACAGCTAATCATCCGCTGGCACAGTGACCGTCTTGAGATTGTGAAATTTGTGCTGTGCACAACAAAGGTTAAGCGTATACACATCAGCTGGATCCACCTAAAAAAATACCCATCACTGACCTTAGTACATGAAATTCACGAAAGACAGCCCCTGTGTGTCGGTTTCAGACACAATAAGATGGTAGAAGTCCCCAAACGTTTACATTAGTGCCTGAAGGAGGTACTTTAACAGTGGGCACTCCTCCAAAACACATATTTTTCTACAGTCTGTGCTATCATGAGACGGTGCCTGCACTGTGTTCAGAGATGCTATAGATGGCTTCCCCATTTAAGGTCAGTGGTACAGTACAAAGCCAGCGCCACACAAGCACATTCAGTGATGCTTTGATGTGGTGCACGTATTCAGCTAAACAGCCATCCATTTAACTCCCCTTGTGTTCCTTTACGCTCCTTTTTTTGTTTATCTGTAGCTCACATGCACTATTTTCCCTTTCCATCATGCATTTTTAAGCTAAATATACAGCAGTGTAAGATCACACCCCTCGCACCTCCACACAAATATTCTTCTGATCTCGCTGCCAATGTAAGGTGGAGTCATGCGGGGAGCTTTTTTATAGCCTCAATTTACACAATGGGAACGGTACGCTCTGTAATTCTACCTTTACTTTCACCAAAATGTGTTTCCATTGATTACTGTCAGCTGATGGAGTTCTGGCTCCTTGTCACTGTACCTTGTTGTTCTTCAGTAATACTGCACTTACACTATTGGATGAGAGCAAAATTTGGACTGAATTGAGCTGAGTAGTGCTACACTAGCTACCTAACGCCTACAGTGTTATTGAGCAGAATTAAATCAACATTGAGCTAAACTGGACTGAATAATTATAATTTGTTAATTTGTTTTATACCTGGTGTATTTCACAACATTGAGTGTCATATTTACTAAACTGGACAAATTAGCCTGAGACCACAATCCCATAGAAATCCTAAGCAAAGGTGCACTAGGAAAAACTTTGAAGGGAGGCCCATGCCAGTGCATTCATAAAAACCTTCAAATGCTCCCAACACCTTAATCTGTTCTTTTAGAGCTGTTTCATAGTCAGCAAACAGTGTGATGAAACTGTTAGTATTACGATAAAAAAAGATTAAAAGAGTGCTAACAATAGGACAAATACAATAGAACAAAATATACTAAAGCCTGCTAAAAATAATAAAATAAAAGCCTACTGCACTCACCTAAAGGATTATTAGGGACAACTGTTCAATTTCTCATTAATGCAATTATCTAATCAACCAATCATATGGCAGTTGCTTCAATGCATTTAGGGGTGTGGTCCTGGTCAAG
>JAUMHI010000058.1:2883102-2904139 GCA_032359435.1 Enteromius unitaeniatus | reverse complement strand
AAAATATATGAAAGTCTAATGTTTATCAGTACATTACAGAAAATAATGAACTTTATCACAATATGCTAATTTTTTGATAAGGACCTGTACTGATTTACTGCTCAACAAACATTATCATTATTATCAGTCTCTTCTTCATAATATATACATACATCTATATTCAGATTTCTTTGATGAATTGAAATATTAAAAAACAGCCTTTTTTTATTTAATAATAGATGATCAGTGTCTTCTGATGCATCCTTGCTGAATAAAAGTATTTCTTTATTTTATTTACCCACACCAAACTTGAATGTGTGTATATTTTTGCAGTGAAATATGAGATTGAGCCGTTGAGAGTTCTGGTGCATGTTAAGGCACACATAGCTGAGTGAAGGTGAATGGTGACGTGTTGATGTTATTGGTCAGGATCTGGACGGAAACCTGCTGGACTCCTGGGAGGGGGTCCGTGTTCAGTGTCTGTGGTGTCTGAGCGACGGCAGGACGGTGCTGGCCTCTGACACACACCAGCGCATACGTAGATACAACTTTGAAGATCTGACTGACAGGAACATGTATGTGGACTGTGTCTATCACTCGTACATCCTGATATGACTTTTGTTGGTATTAGTTAAGAGTTAGTTTGGTGGTTGTCTCTCACAGAGTTCAAGAGGACCATCCCATAATGTCCTTCACCGTGTCAAAGAACGGGAGATTAGCTCTGTTAAATGTCGCAACTCAGGTGAGTATGAAAACACGGCTTTTATCTCAAATGTTTCTCACAAATGAAAATTCTGTCGTTGTTTCCTCACCCTCGAGTACTTCCAAATCTGTATGGATTTCTTCCTTCTGTCAAAC
The DNA here is from genome assembly GCA_032359435.1 of Enteromius unitaeniatus. Lineage (NCBI taxonomy): Eukaryota > Metazoa > Chordata > Actinopteri > Cypriniformes > Cyprinidae > Enteromius > Enteromius unitaeniatus. The sequence goes on along the minus strand of JAUMHI010000058.1, from coordinate 2,903,302 downwards.
ACAAAGGAAGATATTTTGAACAAGGCTCTTTTGGGTCACCATTGACTTCCATAGTTGAAAAATTAGTCAGTGGTTACCCAAAGCCTTGTTACAGAAAAATATCTTCCTTTGTGTTTGACAGAAGGAAGAAATCCATACAGATTTGGAAGTAGTCGAGGATGAGGAAATGATGACTGAATGTAATTTTTGTGTAAACTATTCCTTTAACGTGGAGCTATTCTGTACTGATGCTTCTCTTACTATTAATTTGTTATGAGCAGTTTGAGATTATGGTGCGACTCTAAAGTATAGAACTAATTAATAGAATTAACTATTATTAGAATTAACTAGAACTTGTAAATTCTGGCAGCTGCATCATCACACACAAACACTCAAAACAAGCTTCAGCAGTAAAATGAGTTTTTTATTCAGTTAGCAGTTCCATATAACTGACCACACAATTGGTAATAATTTGATACAATAATGCAAGACATATCTGAAGATAAATGCAACACAGTATAGTCATGAGCACAGAGTTGTGTTACTAATGTCCTGCTAAATAAAAGGCTTTTTTTTTACTTGTTTTTATTCATTACTCAAATTAAATGAATTCATTCTGTTTGGCGGTGTACACTGTTTTTTTTTTTTTATATAGGTATATATCTGATGATGTAAACAGCTCAGAGTGTTCAGCTGTGGTCTGTTAATTACAGTCATTAAGAACATGGCATAAGCATACAAAAAATAAATAAAATCAATAAGGAACAAGTATTTATTTAACATATATTACCTAAAAATCCTCATACAAATGGCTTTTTTTCCATTCAGTCTCATTAAAATCAATAAATACCATTTTAACACAAGTGATGTTGACAAACAACTTTCGGGAGGAGCTCTGACGTAATGATCAGTTACAGCTGTTTCCAATCCCCTAATCAGTCTCAGCCAATCAAATTCTTAAGCCTTCCCCTTAAATAGGCCTCCTCTTCCTCCCATCTTCGTCTCGTTATGCGTCCCTCCTCCACCGTTATTGGCTTCTTCCTCCGGGGGGCGAGCAGGAGTCGAGCCGGACATCGAGCTCAGCCCTGGTTGGGGTTGTTTGCTGACATCCCGGCTCGCTCCCAGGACAGCAAAAATATGCGACGCATGCTAAATTATGGTCATAAGGAAGAGCGAATTCGTGAAACCTATTTCATTTCATGTGTTAACACTGGTTAACTACATTGGGTAAATTGAACTAAAACTTAGTTTTAGAAGCAAAAATGTTATTCCGAAGTTGTACATGTATATACAATCATCATATTTTATCCATGGATGTTAACATCGTGTTAAATTTGACTTATAATAATTTTGTAGTCATTATTAAAAGTTGTATGTATTAATATTATTTAATAGATGTGAGCTCACATGAACAATTTTAGAGTCCATGCTTAATTTCATGCTGCTAACACTAAACAAAACCTTAATCCTAACCCTATAGCGCTGATGTTTGACTTCTTACTCACACAGTTAAAGTGATTTAGTTGTGGTGGTGTGTGCAGGGAGTTCATCTGTGGGACCTGCAGGACCGAGTATTAGTCAGGAAGTACCAGGGTGTGACTCAGGGCTTCTACACCATCCACTCCTGCTTTGGCGGCTACAACGAAGACTTTATCGCCAGTGGCAGTGAAGGTAAGAAGGCCTGCGTTTCAGTCTAACGGACTGAGCTGGTCCAGCAGAGATCTGACGGGGTTTGTATTCTCTCTAGACCACAAAGTTTACATCTGGCACAAACGCAGCGAGCTGCCCATAGCTGAGCTGACGGGTCACACACGCACGGTCAACTGCGTGAGCTGGAACCCTGCTCTGCCGGGGCTGATGGCCAGCGCCTCCGACGACGGCACCGTGAGGGTCTGGGGCCCCGCACCCTTCCTGGAATCCCAGGAGACCGAGGGGCTTACCGGTATGAACCCCCCACTCAGACAATGGCACTTGAGTGTTTTAACATCAGATTGCTAAAAATATATCAAACTAATTTAAACCGCAGCTTACACCAGTACTGCTGGAAATCTTAAGTTAAATACATTTCAGTGTGTTACCTGGCAGCTTTCATTACGAACTGAAGTTATATTCACACTAAAAAACACTGCATTCTAAAACTACTTCATGGGAATTAATTATTATTTTGTTAGGCTTTGGCAAACTAAAGATTATGACACATTTGCCTGCTTAAACTTCCTGTAGTCTTGTAGACTTCTTTTCGACATTTTACATTTAAAGAGCAGATAATGTGTTTTTTTTTTAAAGTGTCCTTCTGTTGGAGTCCCCTAAAACAGGTTTAAATGCATCTAAGGTCAGAAAACATTGTCATTTTGAATTAGCATTTAATATTAGATTCATTTTGCAATAACTTCGATACGGTTCGTTTGAATCAATTCGGGTCTTAAGGTCTGTAAATCCCTCCCCTCCATAAGCCAACTCTGCTCTGATTGGTCAGTTGGCCAAGTATGTTTCGACTGGTTGCCACAAATAGATTGGTTACAAGGCTTTGACTTTGAAAGCAACTTAGAAAAGAGGACAATGGAAGCAATGAAAACCAACAAAAGTGCTCTAGAACAAGTCTCAGTAAGCTGAAAGGGTCTTGAAACCTCGTCTCAGTAAAAGTTTGTAAAAGTAAAGTTAGTAAATTTCTTCCACATAAAATAAAACCAATATGGAATATCAATAAAGAATTAAAACCCCTTGTTTTTTGTGTCGGGACTTTAACGCGTTAATTAATTAATTAATTAATTAAATTAAAATTTAAAAATATTCATTTTTTTTACGCATTTTAATCACGCTTATTTTTAGTCCGCCCCTAAGCGGTTTTCTATTATCTATCATAGTCTGCGTGTTGACTATGGCGTTTAAAAAAAAAAAGTTTAAAAACTAGCGCACATAAAAACAAGATGTGTGCGTATGCGCTCGCAGAAAACCCTTCTCGCAAACATTTCAGCACAGCAAGAGCGCTCTTGTGATTGGTCATTTTCAACACATACCGCTTATCATGGCTTTAGGAACGGTGTGTTTTGTGGGTCAGGAATAAAACATGAAACATAATAAATAGTCTAGTCATTTCAATAATTGAGAATCAATTTAGAATACTATTATAATTCGGCATAATTCCAGGCGATTCCAGCACATCGAGCCTCAAGTATCACCTCAAAGCTAGACATATAGCAGCTAGCGTTGTTCTCAGGTCAAATATTTATATGCGATTTAAAATGCGATTGATTTCGATTAATTAATTACAAAGCCTCTAATTAATTTGATTCATTTTTTTTTAATCGAGTCCAGGCCCTAGTTTTAACCCTTTGTACCGAAGAAGCTAGTAAAAAAACACTCTTGACACAAAATAGATGTCGAATCTGAACTGTGTGATTCGTAAAGTCTCCTAACTATAGCTTTTTATTCAAATGGGTTTCATCCAGTAATTTTATCCTGAAATCTTTTGAATGGCTTTTGCTGGTCATGCAGCTGTGGTTTTGGTCTCCATCTCTGTTTCTGATCTCTTGTAGAGTGCTATAGCATGGACAGTTGATGTTGACTCCGGAGCAGATGTCCACTTGGGGAGATATACAGTGAGACACTTTGTGAATGAAGAACGAGAAATGAAGTACGTCTGACGGCAGACGGATGTTTTTTCCTGGCGGTTTCACATCCCCTCCCGCAGCGCAGCGGAAACACATGAAGCCGGCGGCTGCCCTTCACCATCTTGACTTCACATCCGTGTGGCGGCACCACACGACGAAGTCGTTCGCTTGACACGCCCCTCCTCGGCTCAAGCTCCTCCCCCTCTTCCTTACACTGCATCCTGAGTGGACGACTGCCTCCTGAAGCCACACCCACCCAAACACACACACACACACACGGACAAACATCGCTCAGATCGTTATTTATTACGGCTTTAATTTATTATTGTGACTGAATCAAAGCCTCAGGCTTGCTTTGTGTTCTGTACAATATCCACCCAGCGAGGGGACGAAAAAAAGTGCAAACTCTCGCACGTGTCGGAGAGAGAACAAATCATATCTTTATTTTTCAGCATGAACTTCTTTTAGCCGCCTCGTATGCTTGAAAGTAAGTGTCTTCACCAGCAGATATAAGATATTGTTTTCGTTTCCCTCACGACAATTTTAAATGACTGAATCTACAGGCATTTTTTTTAACCGATTGATATTCGTCCAATCATAACCCACTGTTTTCATTGCTTATGGTACTTTTTTCAGAGAGTGGGAAGTGATGGATTGTTATTGTTTAGTCATGAGATGCAAGATTTATGAAGAAAGACAGAACAGGTTGATTTTTGGTAATGGGGTTGATGACGAGCTAAGCTAGGCTCGCTAAGACTCGCAGCATGCTAATGACACGCCAATGAGCCGTCGTCGCGTTCCACATGTAAATATGGGCCTTCAGCGTGCATACTTTGCCTTCGTTAGGTGTTTGTGACATGCTTGAGGTCATCTTTGCAGTGAATGTTCAGGCTCAGTGATTTTGTCACGGTAAGTACATCAGAACGGACTCCCAAATGTGCAGTATCACCATGTTTTTGTTTTTTTTCCCCCCCTCTTTGGTCTGGTTTCTTCTCATATTATCACGTCTTGACTTTTTATGGGTTTTTTTATGCTTTACAGATATGTATATGATTACTCATCAGCTTTTCTTAGTTTTACTGGCTTTTATTTTGGGTTGATTTATTTTTTTGCTTTTTCCCTTGTATTATCGTATAACGGATGTCTTGGCAAGTGGCCTCTTAAATGCTTTTTTCTATTGGTGAATTTCTTATACTTTCGTACCATATGACGCATTAGTACACACAGGTGTACCCGTAATGATTTAGGTATTCAGAGTTCATGACTCACCTACTATGATTTATTCTGTAATTATGTGCTCTTCATATACATATATATGAAGAATCTATAGATATATTAATATATATATATATATATGTATGTGTGTGTATGTATATATATATATATATATATATATATATATATATAAAAATATGTGTGTGTATTTCTTGCCATGTATCCTCCCTTACAAATGTTAACCGTTTCTCACCTGCATCAGGTAAACTCCTTGTACAGGTTATTTGCTCCCTGACCAGCCGAACCTGTTCCGTTAGCGAGGAGTGAAGCATACAAACGAAAAGACAAAACAGGTGCATGCAGAAACACCCTCACACATATGCGAGATCTCACCGAATTGTGGTGTTGTATGTTCTGGTTTATGCAACTGAACTTTCCTTTCCTTCTGAATATTTGTGTTTCATTTCAGTCTTAGTTTGACTTTCTTGTGCTCTGAGGCGGTGTAACAGGCGGGGTGACGGTAACGGTAGCGCCCTGGTGGAGGTCTGGGCTACGACTAAGTTTATTGCAGTCAGGTTCTGAGGATCTGTTTCGCATTTCAGTGTGTTTATTATTCTAAGTGATTGTACTATTATGTAATGTTCTGTAGGAGAGGTGTTATGTATACATACTTTCAATAAAGCATTCAGGGTTTTAAACTACGTGGAGTAAGCCCTCACTTTTGTTAGATGAATGGTTTCTGTCATAATTTGGAATCAATCCTGAAGACACCAAATGAGAACCTGTTAGATGAACTGGAATGTCTATGACTGGAAATAAACATTGTATTTACTACTTCTTTTAAATGTCACCATTAAAAGCATTAAGAAATGGTCTCGATTACTAATATAACATCAGTTCCTCAAGTTTCTGGCTTGTGACGTCAGTTACAACCGTTACCTCCGCCCCTACTGGAAACTTTTTCGGGCTTCTGATTGGCCAACCATGGCTGTACGGTTAAATTAGATCAACACCTTTTGGTTCGGCATACTCTTCACAGCGTTTTCAGTTTCTATTTCTCTAGAATACTGAAGCCTGATTAAATCAGGTTTGTGCAGCTGCATGAACAAATGCTTAAGCACATGCACTTTCTTCAGTGAAAGCTGTATTGTGTGCCATCCCTTGATAGTTTGTAGGCTACCAATATCAGACACTGTATTATTTTAGGTCTGGCAGGTAGGCCAGAAGAACTGCCAACTGATGCGGCAGTGCTGCTCTGGGCTTGGCCAGGAGTCGTTCGCTGGTCTGCCCTTGCACAGAGCTCCCTAACGTGTGTTGGAGGTGTCTGTCTTGACTACCTTCCTACTGGAGACCAGCCTCAAATCAATTCCTGTCTGGTACTGATGAGGGGCTGTCCAAGGGGCCAGGGCTTTGACATAGCTGTGAGTTCTTGAGGTGTCCCAAGTGTGGCACAGGGCTGGGACTTCAGCATGTGAAGCAGGCACACTACCGTCTGTCTTGGGTAGGGGAAGAGGGCCACATTGACTTTGTACCTGAAACTGAATCAGGATACTGGTAAGCCAATTTGAAACCGGAATGATTTGCAATTAGGGGATAGGAAAGTATGCACCTGTCGGATCCACAGACGAAAGACAAGATTTGTAAGGATTTCTGTTTTGAGTTTAACATCCTCAACTCCTGCTTCATTCTTGCTTAGAGCGAAGAGGGTCCTTTCTCTCCTTGAAACTAGGGAGGAGCAGCTGTAAAACCCTGACTCACTGTGAGGTTTGGAATCATTTCCGTCCCACTCGTTGCCAGCAGACTCTATGTTGGATTAGATAATGCAAGCTCCGCTGCCCCTGAAGCAAGGTCTGTGAGTAAATGTAAGTAAGCGGCCTCATTTGATTGTTTCCAAGACCCACTTTGTCACACCAGGATAGCCGCCCTCAAGCAGGACAGTAAATCAGAAATCGTGAATATAAGGCTGCGCAGTCCTCTGCCGGCTCGTGTCAAGCACCAATAATCAGCCAATATTAAATCTATAAAATGACTACAGTATGTATATATGTGTTGTATACCCTCCCGTACTTTCATTTTTGGAAGTTGCCAACCCTACACCTGAAATTGCTTCCCAAGCGCATGAGGTCCCCTGGAGACTTAAAGAAGCAGCTTAACTTGAAGCAGGGTTCTTGATCTCCGGTAAATGAATCCAGCGGTGGCAGCTTTTCTTTAGAGCAGGTTCCTCAGCCCCACAGAGTTCAGCTCCAACTTTAATCAATCGCCTCCTTCAGGCTTACTTGAAAAATACATGGTATGTGTGTTGGAGCAGGGTCGGAACTCTACTGGGCTGTTGCACCCCTGCCTTCTGCCTCGTTCACACTACTTCTGTCGCTGCATGTCGATGTGGGCGTTCTCATTAATGGTTTCTTAGTAACGTCATTGTTGACAGCGAATAGGTTTCTTGCTGCTAAATACAAACATTTTGAAGGCAAATGACTAAATATAATATAAATATACACCGAGTCCATACATACAAACAAAAATGAATGAGAACCAGAGAGTACTTATTTCCATTGCATGCGTTAATCTATGGCAAAAACGCGAACGCCTTCATCACTGCTGGAGCTGAAAGAAGAATGAGCATGTGAGCACTATCGTCTTCTTTCCTATTGGTTGTCGCTTCTGAAAGTCGCTCTTCATTTGCATAAAGTTGAGAGATTCTGAACTTGGTATGAGTTCAGTCTCCAGACCTGGTTGACCCTGCTGCAGGGGGCAGAATCCTCTGGAGTTTGTCCAGTCCTCCACACGAAGAGCTGCCAATGACACTGTCCTCCTCAGAACCCCAAACCGCTTGAGGTGCTCGTCTTTGCTTTGGGTAGATTCAGATGTAATCGATCTGAGCTGACAATTAGTCCTGTTGTCTTATCTGTTTTTTCCTCCAAGGCTCCTGAGGGGAAGAGCTTAAGGGGAGCACAAGGGACGGGGATGATCTCTTTACTGAAAGTGATGGGTGGGACTCTTGCCATGAGAGCAGCCTCTGCGTGGGCTTTACCCGAACAGGCAATGCACCTCCGAGAAAAGCAGTATTTGTGATGTGGCGTTTTGTAACAAACTGCACAAGAAATATGCTTTCTCAAAAGGTTAACCAGATAGCCATGAAGAGGCACAGTTCTCAGCTGCTGGGGCTCTTCTACGGAGAGCAGGAAGGCTGCTGCTTTATCTTCTTGGGAGTTATTAGTGAGGAGATTATCTTCGTGCTGACGGAGAAAGATTATGATGGAATGGCATTCAGCGCTGACCGTTTTGGGAGACTGGAAGGTCATTTGTTGCTTTATGAATGTTTCAATTCAATCAGGATTGAGCATTTCCCCAAAACATCAGCTATACTGACGAATGAGTGAACCATATGGACAAAGGAAATTAAAAAATCTTGAAAACAGATACGAAATTAAAAAGTATGTTTTAAACATCACTCAATATTAAAACATTAATGATTGTAATGAACAAAAACTGTAAAAAAATAACACTGATATCAGAATTATTACAACAGCAAACATTTTAGGTGTTCTGCAGTTTTGATATTTAGGCTTTTCTCTGAGCAAATTCAAATGTAGTTTAAAGAACAAAACTGAATAGTGAATCCTAATTTGGTGTACTGAACCAAATATGAAGGAATTGTGAAAGCGTGTTATTCATGATCATCTTTTTATTCAATTAACCCCACAAAGCAAATATTCAAAAGAACTAAACAAAAGCGATGACACAGAGCTCACATGCTTACAAACCCAACACTCTCAAAGGATGACATGAACAGTGCAATTCAACACAGAACACTGACTGATAAAACTCAAAGATCATGTGACGCTGCGTAGTGTTTGAACAAAACCACACCCCGTTTACCCAGCATTCACTAACCCCAACAACAGTGAATCCACAATTCAATACCAGAGTATTTTGTGTAAAGAAAACAACACCTGTTTTTAAGGACCATTGAGATTTTTTTTTTTTGACAATGAACAGGCAGCGCAGCATAACATGATTTAAATTTAACATATGATTTAAATTTAAACTCATTATTTATTACTGTAATTAGAAAAAACATACCCAGGAACAAAACAGACGCAATGTTCTTCATTAAAATGATTCTAAACATTCCCTTCAGTTTCTTTAAACAAAATATCATTTATTTCCCACGGTTCGGGTTTTGAGAGATGAATAAAATTTCACTGAAACTTCATCAAATATGCCCAGTTGTCTGATCTGATAAAACGTTTTGAGCATGAAAAGCAAAAGACTCAAAACCAATTATATCTGCTGAAAAAGTCGTTAGCAGGAAGTTGGTGAAACGGCTCGGATGTGATTCAGAGAGGCTGTGATGAACACATTAGTGTTAGTTCTGGTTATTCTAGAGCTCCCTTGAGTCACGCTCCGTTCATCTGTAAACAAGTTCACATACACAGACAACGCTTTCAATAACAGGCAGTTTACAAAAGCATGCCAAGTAGGAAAAAAAAATTTAAATCACATGTCCAGCTCATCAAAAGAAAAATGCATATATTTGAAACGATTAAGACTTCTTGCACTGACATTTAAGCACATTTGATTCCATTTTGTCATTATTACAGTAATGCAAAGAAAAAAAGACCCTATTTAAATCAGAAGAAAAGAAATGGTAAAATTTGTGCGTCACAGTAGTTGTCTTAAAATAGAAGTTGAATCAGTACAAGCATGGAGTGAAATGAGACATGAATGACACAGTGCCGGGTAAAATGTGCTTAACTGTCATAAAAAAAGTCATATTAATGGTTTTGGGGTCTGAACGTATGGAGGCTTGTTTCTGTCACAGGATGAAAAAAAAAGTGAGAACGGTAATTGTTGAGTGCTTATATCTCATAATTCAGGCTTGCAATTCTGAGAAAAAAACAGTGAGACATAACCTGGTTAGATATGAACTAGACTTCTGCAATCGCACGTTTATTATTTATTTCATACGCTTATAATTTTATCTTGCAATGCAATAGGTGAGAATGTTTGAAATGTACAATACGAACTAAGCTGTCTCTTACAATCTAATAATTGTATCAATTCAGAATTACAAAACATATTGTTTCTTACAGTTGTGCCGTTACATTTCGTCAAGTTCAGACGCTTTCATCTTACCATTCAGACTTAGAACTGCACCATCTGAATCGTGAGATACGCTACAGTTACCTTTTATTGTATTTTTCAGCTGGTGGGGGAAACAGAGCTTGTTTTGTGTGCAGGGGCTGGTCAAACAGACGTGGAGTGATTCAGTGCGATTGTCTTGATGCTTCAGCCCTGAGAAGCAGTGCAAGGTTCAGAGAAACCGAAGTGAATGTGTTCTTCAGGAGCCGGTGCTGAGCAGACGAGCGGCTTCTGAGGGTCATTAGCAAGGAGAGCTGGGATGAAGGGAGTTTGTTCACGATATGTAAAGGCCAGTTCATGATTTGGCAGTTTGTGTTGTGAAGACGGACACGGGTCAGTCGTTGATGAGAGCCAGGATCATGCTGCAGAAAATAACAAAGCTCATTTACACACGAGCAGCACTTCATCTGAAAACAATGCTTGTGCTGCCAACTTTTAGTCAATCCAAAGTAGCTAACGCCAGCTTGAAAAGTCGCTAGATGATGTCATGCATGCATATTCATTACGTCAGTGTGTCACATGATGTTATTCAATGCACCCTGATTCTCAATAGAACCGTTTTCACTGATATTTCGAATGGTTTCTGTTCAGAAAAACGGAACGAATATGAACTAGTGACTGAAATGCACGCCATTATAAGGTGAAACTAGCTCTAACTAATATCCTGATTTATAATCAAGCCGTTTTCTGATGAAACCAAGTTCACATTAGATACAGACAATGGCTATGCTGTGATTTTGGCTCTATTTGCACGTTATTTGCACGTGTGTCGGATCAACTGACGTGAAAAAAATGAATATAAATGCTGAATGATCATATAATAATGAATTAAACTGAAAAGTAATTATTGTTAGATTACGATTTAAATCTAAAACATTACAATGTAAAAATGTAGTATTAAATAAAAATTATTTTAGTAAAACATTAATTTCATATGAATTGATATCTACATTAAAAATAATCTAAATATATAAAAACATTACCTGCACTAATACTGTTCTGCTGTAAAATTAAAACAAATATCAAATAAATGTATAAATAAAAGTTATAAATATTGTTGAAGATAAAAACTACAATCATCTGTAGTTCATTTATTCAAAAAATTAAATACACAGACTAAGTATGATGATATAATATATATTAACAGTAGTAATTATTACTTTATTGTTGTTACTAAACAAAGTCCTAATAATAATTGTATTAAATTATTCATTTTTATTAAATTATTCACTAAATGATTACTATCACTTAATCATGATTACTATTTTATTTTACAGAACAGCTAACGTTATTCATTTCCTTTCCTTTTTTAAAGTTAAAGAACAGAGCAGAGAGCTGCACTGACAGATGTTTAAGCGAGCCAGACTTGGTCTCTTCCTGTTTAAGTGCGTGGCTCTTGTGTGTTTTCACCTGTACAGGTAGATGAAGAAGCAGAGAAGGTGGAAGCCCAGTTTGATCATGGCTTCCTTCATGTGGGACTTGAGCTGGCCTCTGTTGTGAATCTCTGTGGGATCGTACACTCCCATGTTCCCCATAGGAACCTTCACGTACCTGCTCACACACACACACACACACATTAGGGACAGTTATCAGGAGCGCTGCTCGGGGTCATGTGTGCAGTGTGTGACCGGGCGCAATCACCTGTACACGTTCCACGATGCCACGGGTAAGTTGAGCAGGAACACAAACCAGTGCATGGAGACCAGCATGAGGACCGTGGCCAGAGCCTGAGCGATCATCTCAGGAATGACCCACTGAACACAAACAGCACATCAGATTGTTTACAACACTGTCAGTCACTTTTATGTTTGAGCTCTTCTGCAAATGGAAATGTTAAAAAAACATAGCAGTGCTGCTGTGAGAGGATCGGATATTAAATCTGATATACATCTACCCTGTTATACACACTACTGTTCAAGATCTGTGCTCAGTAAGATATTTAATGGTGTTTAAAGATGTTTCTTCTGCTCATCAAGACTGCATTTATTAGATTAAAAATCCAGAAAAAACTGTAATATTGTGAAATATTATTTCAAATTAAGATCAAAGTGTTTCTGTGTGAATCTATTTTAAAAAGTAATTTATTCCTGTGAAACAAAGCATCATTCCTCCAGTCTTTCAGAAATCATTCTAATATGCTGATGTTTGGACAAATATATATATATATATATTTTTTGTTTTCCTCAAGATTCTTTGATTAAAAACAACATATTTTTTTACCAAATATAAACATTTCTAAAATATAAATCTATGCTGTGACTTTTTTCTTCATTTAATAGATCCTTGGTTAATAAAAGCATTTATTTCTTTCAAAGAAGAAAGAATAAACCTGTACTGATCCCAAACAGTAGTGAAACAGTAAACTACTGTAACAGTAGATCTGAACATTATTATCCATTTTAAATAAATGCTTCTCTTTTTAATATTTTAATGATTAAAGAATCCTAAAAAAACCCAAACATCAGCATATTAGAATGATTTCTGAGAGGATCATGTGACACTGAAGACTAGAATAATGATGCTTTGTATCACAGGAATAAATTACATTTTAAAATAGATTCACACAGAAAACACTTATTTTAAATTGAAATAATATTACAGTTTTTTCTGGATTTTTAATCTAATAAATGCAGTCTTGATGAGCAGAAGAAACATCTTTAAACACCATTAAATATCTTACTGAGCACAGATCTTTGAACGGTAGTGTTTATATATATATATATGTGTCAAAGATGTGATTGTGCCCGCATCAAAATAAACACACACAAATATATATTCAGTGACAGGTTATGAAGGAAAACAGCTCAACATCACAATGAAAAGAAACTGTTTGTGCTCCTATAATAATTAAGGCCATCTGAGCCAACATTTGTAATCCATTATTAAAACTTCCTATTCTACACGAAACACTCAGTGACACCCAGAACAAAACAATCAATTTGATCATTTGCTTTCATGACAGAAACACTCGAGCTGAACAAAACCTGACCATCATGTTCTTCAGCAGGACTCTGACTTTCTGTCTCATTTTCTTCACATTTCATTTCATTTTTAAAACAACAACAAGCGCTCTTAAAGCCTACTGTGCATGTATGTTCTCAGAAGAGATGCTGTAGATTAAAGTAAGGACAGAGAGTCTTACTTTGTTGAGCTTGGAGCAGCAGGAGCGGGCGTTGATGTAGTCACACTCCAGATCAGACAGAGTGATAATCTGAGCTAGAGTTAGAGAAACAACAACACACTAGAAACACACATCTCCATCACCCACACACAGCTCAGCTCCACGCTCTCTGAAGGATACGAAATACACGGAGAGGAATATTAAAGCGCAGCAGTCGACCAGGGATAAAATGAACACGGCCGCCTCCATGTTTACACTTCCGCTTTCACAGCCGCTTCCGGCTGCTTGTTCTCTCGCTGCTGACGCGTGGCGTTGAGTCCCTGCAGCGCCTCCCTCCGGAGGAACAGCGTCCCTGCAGCGCCTCCCCCCGGAGGAACAGCGTCCCTGCAGCGCCTCCCCCCGGAGGAACAGCGTCCCTGCAGCGCCTCCCTCCGGAGGAACAGCGTCCCTGTGTTTAAACCTGCTATACAAAAAAAGCAAAGGATTAGAAGAGTTGAATCTCTAACCCTCAACCCAACAGCTCCTGTCTAAAATATAAAAACTGCTCAAAACAGAAAAAAGGTTTAACCACTGATAAATAAATCACTTCCGAGCACATTTGCATGCACAAGACACTGTGGATTGCACAGCCCCTGGACATTACCATGTTTATTTATTTTATTGTTCTGTATTTCTTCATATATTTTTTAATACAGTTATTTATTTAGATTTGATATTTTTATTCTTTCTTAGTTAAATTCACCCTCTATTTTATTTTTTAGATTTATTTCCTATTCATGGTCTTTTATATATAATGTCTGAGCAGTCTGAGCATATGTGACAATTAACATTTGATCAGATTTTTCATTTGATCGCATAAATAATAAAAACATTTATAATAAACAAATTTTGAATCATTCTAAATTATGGATAGTTTTTTTGTCATTTAATTTATTTTATTTATATAGCTACTTATTTGACACGTTTTATTATTTTTTCATGTTTTAAATATGATTAATATATATATTATTATCGCACACCCCGCTGATCTCACGATGACGAAGGCTTCGCTCATTAATATTAATTACGTAACACGAGGTTCATTCAGCGGATTCAACCACAGATATTATTATTAATATTAGTACAGATTTTTATTAGATTACTATTCGGCGTGTTTGGTTTTTAAATTAATACGTTTACGCTGCTGGACTGGAAATATTATTATTACCGAGCGGGATTGATTTAACGTACATCCGTTGACTGACGCTCATGAATATTAATTAGGTGACGTTGGCGGACGCAGCGCGAGTGTTGTCATTAATATTCATGAGCGGTGTGTTCGTAGTTCGGTCGGAACCGAGCACAGCTCTCCAGGCGCAGATATGGCGGAGCCTTCAGCGCGGAGAGAGGACGAGTGGCAGGACCTGAAGGAGTTTAAGAGCGGGCCGGGCCGGGAGGATCGTGTGGAGCGGGCTGCTGTGCTGCTGGGGGCGGGTTCTGACACAGAGCACGCGCTGGAGGACAAGTTACAGCGGTGCTTCCGAAATATAAAGCCCAAACCGGACACAATACATCCAGTGAGGCCCATAAACGAGGACACGGTCCTGAAGAGCGACGAGTGAGTGAAGAGCAGCCCGCTCCGGTGAACCGGCTTCAGTGTTGTTTTTCCTGCATCAGCCGAGCTCACGTGACTGTGGATATAGTTACTGTGTCCTGCAGGATTCATCAGAGAGAGTCTAGATGAGGAGCAGATTATTCCTCAAAGTGTTCATGGAGTGCTGTCAAAGTTTGTGTTATGTGTACTCTTTTATTATGCATAAATACACACGCATTCCGTATATATATATAGAGAGAGAGAAAATGCGTTTATATTCTATAGTCATGTTTCATATTTAACCATAACATATGTTTGTTAAATGAATGTGTTTGTATTTATATGCACACCTATATTATGTAAGCAAAAACTTTAATTTTGTATGCAATGAATCATTTGACAGCACTCATTTAAAATGGTGAAAGTAAAGGGTTATAACAGTTTACAGTATCAAGAATAGAAAAGTTTGATTATAAGATATTAGTAAGTTTTTGTAATATGACAAGGGAGGGGCCTACTTAAAGAGCAAGTAATGCAGCTTTTGCATTACATCCAATCTAAGATGCTTTAATAAAATATGTGACGGAGAAAAATGCAGTAAAGGGCTTTTTGTGATGGTGTTCATAGAGAAAGCAGCATGAAGAATCTTACTTTTAAGTAAATATTATAGTTATACAACTAAAATATAACAGCATATGTTTTGGGATTATCTCGACACCAGTTGGTTAAAAGTCGTTGCAACAATTGTCCAAAAGCGTTGAGATTATTTCCTGCATCTTCTATACTTGCAGCTCTCACTTCTTACTGTTATAAAAACCTGAATGTCTGTGCTTAAATGTTTTTGTCGCCATGTGAATAAGTTGGAAGGCGTTTCTGTGTTGTGTAGGATCTGGAGCGCTCTCACAGACAGCTTTGGCAGCGTGATGCCGGTGGACTGGAGTCAGTGTAGAGCTCGCTCACTTCATCTCTCTACGCTGAGCATCGAGGACAGACCGGTGAGTCTCCGCCTGTGCTCTGCCCGGGACAGCGCTCACACCGCACTCACTCTTCCTCTGTCTCCCCCTTCAGAGGATGGAGAGCGTCAACCTGGACCTGTCTGATGATGAGGACCTGAGGGAGCAGATGGACACGCACTCCATCATTGTGTCCTGTATCAACGAGGAACCGCTGCTCACCGCCGAACAGGTGAGGAACTAGTTAAAAAAAATAACCAGAACACAATGAACACGCAAATACTGACTCCAAACTTGTGACCTGTTATTAAAGATTTTATTATTTCACACAAATGAATACTTTGAATGAAAGTGACAGTAAAAACATTCGTTTATGTTTCAAAAGAGTTCAAATAATTGAAAATAATTATCTTAAAGGAGTCATACAAAGGCAATTCTCCACAAGCTAATATGATTCTTTAGGGTTTGTGATATAGTTTTCTCAAAGGTGGTGTAAAAACGCCCCTGTCATAAACAGCTCTTTAGAAACCACTCTGTTCTGGGTACTTCCCCTTTAAATCTTCAAGAGCATGCGTTTTGATTGCTGAAATTAAATTAATCAGAGAGAAAAAATAAACATAATTGGGAAAAATAAGGTGATTTTTATTTTTAATGCCAGAATAAATAAGGCAACTGTGGCTGTCACAAATAGTTAGTTGTGACATATGAATTTGGAAATATAAACTCACATAAATTACAAATTTAACCCATTGTGACCGTCATTTTTTTTTCATTTATAAAGCTCTTAAAACCTTACTGACTGATGTTTTAGTGCACTTCCTGCAAATATGGAAATAATAAAGGGTCTCAATTAAATATGTGAAGTTTTACACAATAAGTGCAAATGATCAGATGACCAGAGCAGTTTATTTCCTGTTTGCACCTTGAGAAAATGATAACTGCATCAAAGCTCCAAAACAAAGAGTTAGTAAAGTATGTTAACGTAAAGATATGACAGATTTCTGGTACATATTATCTTTAGGGTGTCTAGTATTAATACATGCATTCACATGTATTTATTTTTGTTGAGTGTGGTCACAGAGTGGAAAAAGTCTTGATGGTCACAATAGTGACCGGTGAGAACTTAGCTAGACGATACAAATCCAATGCCAGTTTCTACTGAATTTTATTTTTATTATAATCTTTTCCTATCAATGTGCATAAGTTGTTCATGCATAATGCAAACCCTAGAATGTGATCAAATAGTTTAAAATAGCTGTGCTAAGATATATGAAAAATGAATTTTCGATGCAAAAACTGTGATTTTCATAATTTATTATGTTTTATTTTCAATAAAACACATTTTTTCCACACACTTTGACAAAAAGTTTTCCAAAAATAATAATTGATTATTTCAAAGGGTTGCTAATGAAGCATCATTTGGATATTTTCATGTCTGGGAAAAATTTGGGATTAAACGGGTTAAATAAATGTAAACATCTTGCAAAATTATTGTTATTGTCTCTAAAAAGAAAGAGTCTACTCTGAATCATTAAAACAAGTAATTTTTCAAATGAATCCCAAGCCGAGGTCAACATAAATCATTATGAATCTTTTGGTTTTGGTCTTAATGAAAATGCTATTGCATGATGGGATTACATGAGACCCATCAACCAATCACAGATTAGCGTCACGCAAAGGAGGCGTTCGGAAAAATGAACCGTTGAGCAAATAAAGTGTAATTTGAGGTTACATGCATGTCAGCCAGTTGTTGGGGACTTGCAAAACCAAATGATGAACCTTTCATTACCCATAACACGGACTCCTCAAATTATGTTCATATCAAATAGCAGTAATATTTAACAATACAATTGTTTTACTGTACTTTTGATCAAATCTGTAATGAAACGTGCTCTAAAGGTGATTGAGGAGCTGGAGGAGCTCATGCAGGACTCCCCGGAGACCGAATCAGAGCGGATGGCCTCCATCTCTCAGAAGAGCCAGAGATCTCCCAGCAGCCAGATCTACGAGGAGCGTGAGTACGTCCCTCTGGAGCTCAGCTGAGGTTCTGTGAGGTGTTTCTGAGCTGCTCTGTCTGTGCAGGAGTGAGGCTGATGTCTGCGCTGCAGCTGAGCGGCGAGCTGGAGGACGTGGAGATGGCCATACGGGGATATTCAGAGGAGCTCATCCAGCACCTGGCAGTCAGAGACGAGCTGGAGTTTGAGAAGGAGGTGAAGAACAGCTTCATCTCGGTTCTCATAGACGTACAGAACCGGCAGAAGATCCAGCGAGAGATGCTGAAGAAGAAGAGGAAAGTGAGGAACGTGTCTGGATCAGAGAGGCTGCCGTCTTCTGTGAGTAGCACCAGTCCATAGATCGGGACGTTAGTGGAAGTGCTCAGGTTTTTTGTCTTGTTTTGTTTTCTTAGGCAAGACACAGATCTTCACAGACAAAGGAAAGAAACATCCAAAATACACCTTTTCAAAAAAGAAAATTCATCATTTTGGGTGCAAAGCAAAGTTATTTCACCTTTTTTTTGGTCAAGTACATAACTCCACATGTGTTCATTCATAGTTTTGATGCCCTCAGTGAGAATCTCCCAATGTAAATGGTCATAAAAACACATGAATGAGAAGATGTGTCCAGACTTTTGGCCTGTACTGTATTTGTACGAGTTATAAAATGAGAATCATTTCTCCATAAAAGACTAAATATTGTCAAGATTTTTCCAAAATCCCCCCTATAAAAACATAACTTTTAATATATCAGCAAAATGAAAGCGTTTTTTAACCTGGCTTTATTCAGTGTTCAGATTTCTGTTCAGGAAATTCATATTTAATTATATAATGACTGGTTATTTAAAGCTGTAATTTCAGAAATCGTGTAATAAAAGTGTTTGCAGTTCTTAATCAGCATTCAATTAAGAAAATCAAGTCCTATTTTCAAAATTTTCCCACTCGGAAGTCGTTCAAACTATTGTAGTCAAGTCGCTCATAACTTCATGCAGACATTAAAGGATTAGTATCTAGAGAAGACGAAAGAAGACATTTTTAATACTTTCTGATCCTTTCTTATCCATTCATTAAAGTCCAAAACGGTCAAGCTTCAGCAAGACCTCGTAAATGTAAGAGACGAATCAAGCCGTTTAATCCAAGTCATGCAGACACAGTGGGATTTCATTCACATATAAACATCAACACACATACACAGAGTGCATCAGAAAGGGTACTTGATGAGCATATGGGTGTGCTTCCTGTCGATCTCGAAGCCCATCGCAAGCCAAACCCACTTCAACAAAATCCAATCGCAAGTGTGCGTCAGGTCTGGAAACAAACGCGTTTGAGATGTTCTTCATTCCCTCTTGCTGTAGTTGATGTGATTTCTCTTCTCTCCTCTGTTCTGTGTGTGTAGCGCTTCAGCGTGGAGGGAATCTCTACTGCTATTCAGAATGGCTTTCGCCACACTTTTGGCAATGGTGGTGGGGAGAAACAGGTGCCTACATCTCTCGCTTTCTCTTTTCTGCTCTTCTGGGAGCGTCCAATCTGCTTCTGAAAGTCCCATCTGACACAGAAACCTTGCGAGCTGGATACCCCTTATCTGTTATAGGCGTTCTGTCAATCAGGTTATTTCGTTGTATTTCATGTAAATGTCTCTGTTTAATGTGACCACCCTAATAGATCTTCATGAACGTTGCACCACAAAATGCTACTGTGATAACAGAAATGTATATAAAGAGACTGTGCAGATCTGTTTGAGACAGATCCATGTTTGACCCCTCTCATCTGTGCTTTTATTCAGTATGTAACCACAGCCATCCCTTACGAGAGGAAAGACGGCCCACCATCACTCCAAGACCTTCAGATTTTTACCAAAAGTGAGACCAAGTGCTTTTATTTCACATTTTCCACTGCAGGTTGTTAGTACCCACTTTAAACATTTGCTCTCTGCAGTTTTAGAAGCCATGAGAGATGACAGCGAGAAAGTCCCGAGCCTCCTCACAGACTACATCCTCAAAGGTAACAACAACCGAATGCGTGATGATGAGTTCACCCTTATTCACACGACATAAACCCAGGAGGATTTCGGAAGATCGCAGAAAACAAACAAAAGTTTATGATTTCGATGATTTTTAGGTCACCATAACCTTCACAAATGAATGCAACCTTAATAAATTCAGCAGGAGTGAAGAGCTAAACCCATCATCACTGCACTATTTTGGTCTTTCAGTTAACGAGTTTGAATTGGCCTCAAGACACAGGATGTTGAACTGTGGGAAGAAACGTGAGAAGTTTTACAACACCCCATACAAAATGCCCAGTACACTGTACTCCGTTAACTTTATTCACATCAGCATGTTAAATGTATAACTGAAATTCCCATAGTGCATTACTCGTGTGAAGCTGTCCCTGTACTGAGGGGATATTTTAAAGGGTTAGTTCACCCCAAAATGAAAATTCCGTCATTTATTACTCACCCTCGTGTCGTTCCAAACCCAGAAGAACACAAATGAAGATATTTCTGATGATATCAGAGAGCCATCTATCCCACCACAGACATCAACACCGCTGAAACCATCCCAGATCCAGAAATCTGACCGTTTGACTGTTTTACCAATTTAATTTAT
>JAUMHI010000058.1:2862298-2883002 GCA_032359435.1 Enteromius unitaeniatus | reverse complement strand
ACAGATCTTCTGGATTGAGTCTGTCTCAGTTTGTTCTGTTTCTTCATGTGACTCCAGACAGACTGATGAAGATCAGAGCACTGCAGTTATCAGACAATAATCTCACTGCATTATTACTATTAATGACTAAAATAATGTTTGGAAATGGAAACTGATACAATGAAACTGATACTGATTCCAACCGACACGCTACCGCAAAAGATAGAAACAACCCACTTAAAACCAGTTTTTGTTGCTGAAAATACTAGAGGCCTTTTGCACAGTACTGTGTGTATATATATAAACGTATATGTGTGTGATCATATTTCAAAATTATGAGTTTGTATCCTATTTAAAGGAACACTCCACTTATTTTGAACTTCTCCAGCTCCCTGAGAGTAAAAAAGTGGAGTTTTACTGTTTCGTATTTTGGCCATTCGGCCAATCTCTGGGTCTGAAGCACTTCTAGCACCGCTCAGCATAGATCACTGAATCTGATCCTAATCAGATCTGGTCTAATCCCATTCAGTGATCTATGCTAATTATATGGCATGAAGATATTAAGATATTATAAACATCAACACATCTCGATTTTCTGTAAAGCTGCTTCGAAACAATGCGTTTTAAAAAGTGATATACAAACAAAATCTTAATTTTTTACAAAACTCTTATTTATAAACTAAACTAAATGGTTTGCATGTTGCCTAAAAATGTAGGATTAATCATGATTGAATACACTGTAAAGCATCAATATTAACATTTCTAATCAGGCAGAGTTCTTTCAGTCAGTAGAATCTCTGGGATTGTTAGTGAATGTAAGTACTATGTGAACACATTGTTGCTGTAAATGCGGTTTTTGTTATTGTTCTGTGTTTTAAGGGTGGTTAGTTTGGTGCTGCTGGCAGGTGCTTGTAGAGTGTGACACGCTTGTTTATCGCAGTGTGTTAAAGTGCTTATTGTTTTGTTTAAATTGACTGAGCGGTTCAGATTGTGTGTTTAAACGTGTTAGTCGAGTGTCGATATAAAGCAGCGCCAGCATTCAAGTGTTCTTAGAGAGTTTGTGAGATGTAACAGCTGTCACACACACACTTGTCATGTTTCTGTGGTGGTGTCTGAGCACGAGCGCCTCCTTGTGGTCATGTAATACAGCTGCAGTGAGTGTTGTGTCCTCTCGCAGGCCTTTCGAGCGCTCTCGGGCGGATCACTGGATGCCTGTGGATGTTTATATCGGAGGGAAGGAACACGCCGTCATGCACCTGTACTACGCACGCTTCCTCAGCCACTTCTGCAGAGACCAGGGCATGGTTTCACACAGGTGTGACACACGCTTGGTATCAAACACCCGCATGAGAGTCATGAGAAGAGTGCTTTTTTGGTGCTTGACAAAATCTCGAATGTTTTTTTCTTCATCTTGGAGACGTTGTCTCAGCTCTTCTGGATTGAGTCTGTCTCAGTTTGTTCTGTTTCTCCAGACAGACTGATGATGATCAGATCAGGGGCCAGTTGCGTAAACTTAGCCTTCATGTTAAGACAGTGTCTTAAGAGCTAGTCTGACCAACTAGCAGTTAGCCAAGAGTAATCGGTTTTATTTTTTGAATTGACCTTAGACTAATATACATTTTTATGTAATAGAATTTTAAAAAACTATGACCAGTCTCAAAGAACAATTTAGCTGACTAACTTTTAAGACTAGTCTTAACCTTTTATGCAACCGGCCCCAGATTTCTGTGTGGAGCACTGGCTGTTATCAGACAATAATCTCACTGCATTATTACAATTAATGACTAAAATAATGTTTGGAAATAGAAACTGATATTTCCAACCGACACGCTACCGCAAAAGATAGAAATAGCTTTAAAATGGATTATTTTCAGTGTTATTATTTTTATTTTTACAGTTTTCTGTCACCGTAGGACACACATGTCAACTACCCATATATACGTAATAAATATGCACAGTACACACATGTACATTATGTAAACAAAAACTTTTATTTTGGATGTGATTAATCGTTTGACAGAACTAGCATATATATATATATATATATACATATAAAATGAATACGAGTTTGGAACATGAGGAGTAAATACTGTCAGTATTTGGGTGACTAGTAATGTACATCCAGTCTCTTGATTTCAGGGAGCCCTTCAGAAAGCTGCTGGTCCAGGGTCTGATAAAGGGACAGACATTCAGGGTGGCAGAGACCGGCCAGTACCTCAAGAAAGAGGACATCGACTTCACAGGTGTGTGTGTGTGTGTGTGAACACGATAAACATGTGACGTAGCTTTTTTAGCATTCTAAAAGTATCGGTTTTGGAACCATTTTTAGTAAAAAAACCAAAACAAATAATACCCAACCCTACAAAAGTGCTGGGTTTCTGAAACACAGTATTTCATCTGGCTCAGAATTAGCGTATATCAGAAATTGCACATTAGCCTGTGGAAAAAAATCGAATATTTAGCGTTAAATACTATACAAACGGAAGCCCATCTTTTGGTTAAAAGAAAACATCTTATAGGAATCCACCGTGTATTTTTACTCTATAATGTGCTCAGCCAACCTGAAAAATGCAGGTAACTATGTTAGAGTAAATCTGTGCACTCTGACTCCTGTAAATTGCATTAGGCCAGCCAATCAGAGTATAACGCTGAGACAGCTTGTGCCATTTTTGTGTCAGAACTGCAAACAGGCCTCCTCACATTTCCGTGTCGCTTTCTGTGGAAAGTGGAGCCAAAATAGTCTTTTTTTGGTTGCCAGGCAACAAGGTAAACAGACTCTCACGAGCGTCTGAATCGGCTCCTGAAAACGCCTGTAATTTCTGTGATCTTAGCAATGATGGTTTCATAATGCGTCTGTGTGTACACAGTGTAGAGGAGAGATGCTTATTACAGTAAACACAGCTGTGTCTCTTCCTGAGGGTTCAAACACACAAGATCACACCAAAGACCCTGTTTACACCTGCTCTTAACATCTTCAGTGATCCAAACACCGCTGTCTTTCAGAGCTGAGTCAAGATTGGGAAATATCATTCCAATTCAAAACAACAGTTTGCTATCATAATACATGTTCAAATAGGATTTATTTTTGAGGTCACAGCAGAATTTGCACATGATGAAAATCATTCTATATGGTGATTTTCTGCTCGAGAAACATTTCAGATTATTATCAATGTTAAAAACGGTTGTGCTGAATGATAGAAGCTCAAAATAACAGCGTATTGTTTTGAAATCTTTTGTAAGGTTATAAATGTTATTACTGTTACTTTCAGTCATTTTAAAGGGAAACTTCTGTCATTATTAGCCCCCCTCGTGTCGTTCCAAACCCAATGAATCATTGCTCAATAAAAGGAATAAATGAAGTGTTTTTCACAGAAGTTATATTAGTAATGTGTCCCCGATCACATGACAGGTGTCAGTATCAGAATGTTCTGTGGCAGGTCCGGAGCCCGTCCATAGAGACAGTGGCAGCAGACTGCAGGTCACGTGGGAGAAGATGAGTAAATCCAAACACAACGGGCTGGACCCGCAGGAGGTGCTGCAGCAGTACGGCCTGGACACCGTGCGCCTCTTCCTCCTGTACGCCGCTCCAGCCGAGCAGGACATCTTATGGGACATCAAGAGTGAGTAGAGCCGTCCCACGTCAGACACTGACACCAGCACACTGTTCTTCATCCTCACATATTTAGGACAGTTTTACAGCAGTGATGAGATGACATATTTACATTATTAAAGTGTTTGTGGGAAGTTTTTTTGAGCACTTATCTATTGCTTTTTATTCTTTAAGCCCCTCAATATTTTTAATTGTTCAACATTTGTATTATACTACTTTTATTTTCTCTATATGACAGTAATTTTCGTAATTCTAGACTTTGTAAGAATTGAATGTTCTTTAACGTTCATGACAAAAAAAGAAAAGTGGTGGTTGTAGGATCAGTTATTTTTATTACTATTTCGTCTAACAAACGGCAATTTCTCAGCAGTATTCCCCAAAAAAATATTTCTTTTTATTTTACTTTTAAAAGATTTTATTACCATTTTTAACTAAATCAATGTTTCGTATTAACTTTGTAACATTGGAATTATTTTTACATTTGAAATAAAATGGTATCATTTCTATAATTCCACACATTTTTAGGGTTCACGTTCTTTATGACCAATGAATATATTATTCATCGTTACATCATAAAGCTATTTAGTTGTTTATTCATCCGTTTATGCATTCTTTTGACCCAATAACTGCATTTTAAAAATTTTGGTGATTTCGACTTTCGATTTGGTGACTTCCTTTGTAACTACAAAAATGAATAACAAATTCATTTAGTCATTTTTAATACTTTTGAAATGGTATTTATTGCCATGATTTTTCAATGTTAGAAATCATGCTTTTAAAAATTCCCTTATATATCTAGGTTAGCAAAGATTGTGGGAACCCTTGTTCTTATCTCAAATTAAAAATAATAAATAAAAGAAATTCAGTTTGTCAATTTACATCTAGATTTTCAGCTTTTTATGCTTGTTTTGATCATATTTTGAGTCATTTTAATATATTTACCAATACTATATTGCAAATGTACAAAATAAATGAAGTGTTACATGACCTAAATACATTTTCACAAAATACTTTCATAAATTCTTTAATCGGTTTACATAAAAGAGTCATCATTCTATAACTAAACATTATCAACAGTGTGTGAGATTTGAATCCGCTGCTACTCGTCTGTGCAGTTCACCAAGACCAGCGTTACAGATGCGGTGTGTGTGTGTGTGTGTGTGTGTGTAGCTGATACTATCCCAGGTGTGTTGCGATGGCAGAGCCGTCTCTGGGGTTTGGTCACCAAACTGAGAGCCGCACGCGAGGGTCCAGAGACGCCCAACCCATCCGTCCTCAACAAGAGAGAGCGATCAGAGGCCAGGAAGATCTGGGAGAACAAGAACTACGCCATCACACAGGTGAAGCCAGGGGCGACGGGGATCTTTATATAGAAGTGCATTACTCATTGGTTATTCTTGGGCTGTTCTGCTCAAAATGCTCACTAAATGCACTGTTTGTAGCATAAATAAGCTTTAAGGCACTTATGAAACATTTGAGTGCTGTACCAGTAAATTTACTGTAGTTGGCAGCACCTGTTAATATTTACTAAAACCTCCAACCATGACTAATGTTCAACATTAATTGGTAATATAATAAAAACGAATATAATGACTAGATAACCATATATTGTGTGTTGCTTGCAGAAAACTTTAATCAGGATGTAGAGGTGCTTTTGAACGACCCTTGGAGATGTATAGTTACTGCATCTAGCAGCAGAGGCTAATAGCTTATACTAACTGACCAAACCCTGACCTCTTGATGTGACCCCTTTAACTAGTATTCAGGAATTGGTTATGTTTCGCTCTTTGACCAGTGGGAGTCACTGCATCACCCATCTCTATTTGTTCCATTCTTGTAGCGCTCAATTTTTTTTTCTTTACATGTTTTTCTTGTAATTCATTTGAAGAGCACCAATATTAGAACACTGTAAAACATTTCCATTTACTTCAAATTAATCATCATTTGAAAAATGAAAGTCATCATTTACTCACCCTCAGGTTATTCCAAACCCGTCGAACACAAAAGAAGATATTAAGATCAATCAGTGGTCCACCTTATTATGGAGAAAAAAAACATTTCTTTAAGTATCACACTGGCTGTTCAAGTCATTTCAACTCTTGTCCAGTTCTTGTAAAACTTCCCAAAGTTGAAACTTTGAGGTTAAATTATACTTAATTTAAAAGAAATTATTTTTACATTTAAAGCAGCAAAGACACATTAAATTGACCAAAAATGAATTATTTTTTTTTTACTAAAGAATCCTGAAACAGTACCGTGGTTTCCACAATAATATTGGGCAGCACATTTGTTTTAAACATTGATAATAATCAGAAACGTTTATTGAGCAGCAAGTCACTATATTAGAATGATTTCTGAAGGATCATGTGACTCTGAAGACCGGGGTAATGAAGCTGAAAATGTAACATTGCTTCAATATCTTGATGACATAAAGTTCTGGATGGCTCTTCATTTTTTTTGTAGTGTTAGTGAAAAGGACATTACTTCCACGGTTGATTTGAGTGCCCTAGCCAGCACATCAAACCAGCTATCACAAACTCCATTCTGACCTAAAGTTGGACAATCAGATAGTTGTCAAGTTTTTTTCAGCTGAGGAAAATAAAGCCATTTCTCTCAAGATAAAAATGAGAAACTGTAGTCCATGCCTTTGACTCACTACTCACCTGGATTACTGTAATTTACTATATTTGGGGATAAGTGGGTGGTCTTTGGCCCATCTGCAGTTTGAGCATATTACTCCCATTCTAACCTCACTTCAGTACAATTCATGAACTGTTACACCCCTACTGTACATACAGCCACATGCTCTTAGATCAGCTGATCTTAGAGTCCCAGGAACCTGACGTAAGCTCAGAGATGACTGCATTTGCGGTGGCCTCTCTACCTTTTCTCCTTGGCCCTCGACTCCTGATCTGATATTTGTTGAATAGTGTATATGTATGTCTTATTATTGTTTTAAATGTGTATTATGAGCTATGTGTGTGTTTTTCATTCTTATTTTACTGTTCAGCACTGCTGAGTGGTGCCTTTATAAATACAGATGAATGAATGAATGAACATTCACAGGAATAAATAATATTTTACAATATATTCCCACATTTTTCAGTTTTTACTCTGGAGAACAGAAGAGGCTTCTCTTACAGTCTAATGTGTGTAGTGTGTAAATAACTCTATTTTTATTACGAGTGGAGTATTTCTTGAACAAAAGGCTGCATACAGTGGGAAAGTGATCTTACATGTGGAATGTGTATATTTAGCCTGTGTAGGGCAGGGATTGATTTTGCGCTGGTTTAAAAGGGCCTGGACTGATCCAATCCAGAAATGCTGAGCCTCACGATCTTTGATCTTCTGCCGGGAAAAGCCACTGTCATCAGCTGTATCCTTCCTTCGGTCAGGGTCTCTGGAGGATAGCTGTTGTTCAGGATAGCTGACTGTTCTTTTCTCTCCAGGGGAAATTGTAATGTAGTCTCAAACCACGGCAAAAGAGCAGCTTCCAGCAGCAGAGATCATGTGAATAAACCTCCACACTCATCCCTCTATTCATGTCAGGGAGTAATGAGGTGTAAGCTCCCCTCGCTGTCTTCTTAGAACCATAAGAAGTGACTGAACTGAAATGCTCTACATACTGTAGATAGCAACACATACCACAACTTGACTCAGAAATTAGTTTGGCGTGCTTATATGCTGCAGAGCACGGAAATAGCATAACATAGATAACGTGTTTGTTTTTTTTCAAAAGTTGGTGTGATTTATTTTTTTTGTAACAATGTTTTCGAAAAAAGTTTCTTATGCTCATCAAGTCTGCTTTCATTTAATCAACTAATTCATTAGATTTTATTTAGAATTTAAAATAAGTGTTTTCTATTGTAATATATAGTAAAATGTAATTTATTTCTGTG
This sequence comes from Enteromius unitaeniatus, assembly GCA_032359435.1. Classification (NCBI taxonomy): domain Eukaryota; kingdom Metazoa; phylum Chordata; class Actinopteri; order Cypriniformes; family Cyprinidae; genus Enteromius; species Enteromius unitaeniatus. The sequence continues at coordinate 2,875,514 of JAUMHI010000058.1, read as the reverse complement.
ATCAAATCTTTCAGAAATCATTCTAATATGCTGATTTACTGCTCAAGAAATATTTATAACAGTTGTGCTGCCAAATTTGTATTTCTTTTTTTTTTTTGGAATTCATTGACAAATACTGTATAAAGTTTAAAAGAACAGAATTCATTTAAAATTTTGTGTGAAAGTCTTTCTCTTTTTCTTTAGTAGTGATTTTTGAAGCTTCATATTTTTGTGAAGTCCATGGGACAAAATATTTTTTTAGGATTCCTTGATCACCCGAAAAAGAAAACGAAAAGAGCATTTACATGATTTTTTTGTAACATTATAAATGTCTGCACTGTCAGCTTTGATCAAGATAATGGATCCTTGATTAATTAAAGTCTTTTTTTCTTTTTCTTTGCCACTTTAATGTATACTTGAAGGAAACTGATATCTAATAGTGTGCTGAATGAAGTTAAGCCAGGTTTTTCTGTTGACAGGTCACAGGTCACTTCACAGAGGACTTCCTGTTTAATGCAGCGATCTCTCGGCTCATGGGCCTGACCAACACACTCTCAGTAAGTCCTCGATAATCATCAACAAATCATCGACTGATTGAGCTTTCTGAACTTCTTCTCATGTTTTCTGCTCTTACCGTAGCAAGCCTCGTCTCGGGTGATTCTGCACAGTGAGGAGTTTGAGGAGGCTCTGGCGTCGCTCTGTGTGATGACGGCACCTATGTGTCCACACATAGCTTCTGAACTCTGGGCAGGTATGACACACACACGTTTGGGGTAAATCGTTACAAGTAACGCCAGTTACGCAATCAATTACATTTGTTGCATTACAGTAAAGTAATGCAACAGATATCTGAGTTACTTATCTTATCAAGTAATGCAGGCTACGTAGACATATCTTCTAGAAACGGAGGGTGAGGTGCAGAGACTGAGAAACGCAATTCCAGAGGCTTATTCATTTCACTTTTGTTGTGAAAGAACCTTTGCAGCTGCCAAAAATATAACTTTTTGTTTTTTGGAATAATAACAAATAAGAAAGCAAAGCCCAGGTCATGCAAAAGTAACTTAATGCATTACTTTCCATAAAGAATAACTAAGTAACACTTACAATATAATGCATTACTGTCCATGATACGCTGATGAGTATCATATTCAGGTACCACAACACTTATTGATTTCAACAGCAGTGCCAGTCTAAAGTCTTACTTTACGAGTTACTTAAAAAGGTAATTCTGATTACATGTGTTACTTTTAATGCATTGCCTTCAACGCTAATGAATATTTCTTCCGATTTGTAGAATGCATTCTTCACATATTTTTTTAAATGTCACAAAAATTATTTCTGGTAATCTCAATGTGTGTTTTGTGTATGATGTCAAGTACCAAAATTGCAAGTACTATACTGTATATACAAAAAAAAAGAAAAAGATATTCAGGATGAAAGTGAATAATTGTGACCTGGGTGAAAAGTAGTGGTGAGGGGGGGGGGAAAGGAAACTCTTGGCCCCTGTTGTCCATTTTATCACATCCCGCTATTGTCACACACACACACACACACACACACACAGTGTTTGTGTTCTGTAAGGAGAAATGAACATACCCAAATGCTCTGATAACACTGACTGATACTGACCAGACGATGTGTAACTATGGACCAAACATTGCTTGTTAAAGATGTGTGTGTGTGCGCTCATAGATTTAGAGGACCTTAATGTTCCACAAAAACAAAGTAACAGCATGAAACAACATGAGGATAGTAAATAATGTCAGGACTCTCATTTTCAGCTGAACTATCCCTCTTCCTCCTGTGCTTACACACACACACACACACACACACACACGCACACACACACACACACACACGCTAAGGACAAGCGGAGGTGTACATCCTTCCTGAAGGCCATGTTAAAGTCAGACACAGGTTTCTAAATTTGTAATACTGACCATCGGATGCCTGGATCATTCTCTGCCTTGTTACAAAACAGTTACTGCCTTAGCTGTTCAGATTGGTGACGCTAGTGGATCTTTTATTCTATAAAGCACACTGTATCATGTTTCTAAAGCCTGTAAATGATCAGGATGTAAAACTCACTATACCTTTGACATACAAAAGATTTACAATCTTTTCAGACGTGACATGGATTAGAAGTGACCTTAAAAAACTTTTTTTCACCTGTGACAGTAATGTCTTTTTCTTTTTAGTTTTCTCAACCAAATCTCATAACTTGATTAAGTATTAATTGATTATTGGTGTTCAGACTACATGACAGTTTCCTGAAACCTCTCTCAGGTTTGTCTCAGGTGAGGAATCCTTTAGGAAGTGTGCTGTCTGGGAAGGGAAGTGTCCTTCAGCAGCCATGGCCTAGTGTTGATCCAGAGTACCTACAAACACCTGACACACTGCAGCTGTCTGTACGGGTATGTCACACACACACTGAGTACTGAAAACACCCCAAATACATGTTGCTTACAGCATTCCTTTGGAAAATGTTCCCATTTGAGGAATTTAAATTCACAGCTGATGTTTGCTCTTAATGCACTCGCCCCAAGCCCTTCAAGTTATAGGTTACTTTTTTACTTTTTGGCTGAAACTGTGATCCTGGATGATTCATAAAATGAACTCGAACACAAATTACTATCCATCTCTCCTGATGATATACCGCAGTCTTATGAGGTGAAATGATAAGAGTCTGATTATTTACAACAGTATTACCTGCAATCCAGAGTCTCAAACAAACGATGAAACATGATTCTTTTCCAGAAGTTGGTTATTTTGGACAGTTTGTTTCAATAAACTGATTCAAATAACAGTTATATAATCATACAGTAACATGTTTACACAATTATATAAAACACCCAGTGATGGCATCAAATGGGGATGTTTTATGTCTTATGCACATAAATGTTGAGTTTCTTGCACAGACTGGTTGTTCCACTTCATAAGGCCTCAATAAATTGTCAGGAGTGATGGGTATCATTTTGTTATGCATGATATGCTTTCCAACTCAAAGTGACGGCAGGCTTTGACTTGCTTTGTATGAATCACCAAGGGACACGGTTTCAGTTAAATATATTCTTTACAATTCAACTGAAGAAAAATGATGATCTGAGGGTGAGTAAGTGAGCAGGACATTTCTGGGTGAACTATACCTTTATTTTAATTTGTTCCCTTGGACAATGTGTGTGGTGCTTGTCTAGTCTAAGCTGTTCTGTGCACTTTACATGTGTACTAAATACTTAAGTCTATAGTCACTCGGATCAACTCCTAACCTTAAGCATGATCAGTAATTATAGTGATGATTAAGCAAACATATCGGTATCTCAGTGTATTTGTTGTCTTTTTTTTGAGTCATCAGGATGTTTTTATGCAGAATATTCAGCACAGGATGTTCTCTTGGAAATTGGCAAAGGGAAAGTGTTTGCCTCCAACTTAAAAGCCTGTATTTCAGTACAGTCTGCCTGTAATTTGTGCGTGTGCGTGAAGGGATTGGCCTCTGAATCTCGCGTGACGAGTGAACGATTATTACAGACTTGAACCCTCAGAGGCTAAAATCTTCTGAGGACTTGGGCAAAAGTGTGTCTCTACTTGCCCTCATGCATCTGTCATTGGTATCAATTAGTACATTTATGCTACCTTCTAAGCGCTCTTGTTTGGTCCAAAATCCAAGGCAGCATCCCTTGCAGCATTGCTTTGCTCCTGGTGAAGACACTCCCAGAATCCATAAAAAAATGTGACAGATGGGAAATGGTTTGTAAGGTATAGATAAAATAAGTGTCTGATAACATGTCTGAAATATGCCTGTTTACTAAAACATTCTTGAGCTTATATCTTTTGAAGCACATGGAAGTATTGTGTTGTTAACTACTGAAGCCGTTTTCACCGTAGATTCTGAATTTGCATCTTTTTGCAATATTAACCATGAATGTTTGTGCTTTTCGTCAGTGTGAATAAATTGTGAGGACATAAACTGAGAAGAAAACAAACATCTGAATTATGAGATAAATGTCGCAACTGCAAGATGTACAAAAAAAGTCATGGGAGTTATGAGGAAGTCAGAATAGCGGGATAAAATGTCAAGCAGATCCACAGGAGCTCTTATGTCTTTAGCTTGACGTCATTGTTGTACGTTCTCATTGTTGCTGGTTCTGCTTTCTGACAGTTTTATAAAGTTTCTTTTCACAACTATTGAAATCTCACCCAAGCAGAACAATGCACAACAATCTACTGTAGCCAGATATTGATTACCAAAACTCACCTGAATGCAGTTGATGTCAAACTAGCTCAGGCGAATTAAGAAAAAGAAAAATGTTACATGTTTATGCTTTACGTATCTGGCAACGCGAGATCAAGACGTAGCTACCACAACAGGTACAAGAATCAATAAAATCAGGAAGTTAATCTCCAAATAAGGAGATGTTACCCGGTTGAAATAGTACTACCCAGAAGGCTTTGCTGCAGCCGCGCTCTGCCAGGCCTCAGACTGGCACCAGCCTGCTAGTATTTTAGGGAATCCCCTGCTTTGTGCGGGTGGCTGAACTACTTTGGGATTCATAATAACAGGGATAATTTTCTCCCATGATGCAGTCCAGCTGTCTGGGTGCGTTTCATTTCACCACAGACACACTGAGCAGACGCATCAGAAGAGCAGCTTTAGTTTCACACAAACCCACACACAAAGCTAACAGCAGATGCAGAAGCAAAGGTTTTGTTTAGTCATCCCAGGATGCGGCATAAGCACTTAAAAGAAAAACGCCACCATTTTTCCACATTCCACTATGTTGTTCCCTTAACTTAGACAAGTTGGTATGTACCTCTCCTGTCTCAAGCGGCGTCACTATGTTAGCATTTAGCTTAGCTCCATTCATTTCTTAGGATCCAAACAGGGATGAATTTAATACTTCCACATTTTCCATATTTAAAGACGGTTACATGACTAGTTACACAAGTAAATATGGTGACACAAAATAAAACGTGGAGATAAAAGCAGATAAAAAAAAAATAAAAATAACAGCACTTTGACCAAGTGAGAGGGAGCGTTTTCAGGAGGGATGATATTACTGATATTTTGTGTCATCATACTTACTCGTGTAACTAGTCATATAACCATCTTCAGCCAATCAGATTCAAGCATTTAGTGGCCCTGTAGTATATATACATATAAATATTTAATTTAATTCTATGCTCCATATAAAATACATTTATCACCATCTGTGCATGCCCATCTGTTCCCATCTAATTAAACATTTCTTTCAATGGATTCTGGGATTCTCTTTTCAAAGAAAACTTGCCAATAAGAAAACAACTCTCAACTGACGGACAATCACATGAACATGAAAAAAATCCCTAGACTTGCTGTGAAGAACTCGATTCTAGAAAACCAACGAGTTTTATCAAATTGAGTTTGTCGTTGTTTTGCATCAGTCAGACCTTTGCCTGTTTTTGGCTCAAAATAGCAAAATGTTGTCCCTGTTTTGTCCTCAGATCAATAATAAGGTGTGTGGGAGTGTAACTGTACCTCTTGAAGTGGCTCAGGATGCACAGAAGGTCGAGGAACTGGTGCTGAAGAGCCCACTGGGTGCCCGTCTGCTCTCTGAGCGTGTCATTAAGAAGGCCATCCTCTCGCCCAGAACGGCCCTCATCAACTTCCTGGTGGACGACTGAAATCGTGCCTTACACCGAGGAGATATCCACAGAGCCACATCAGGAAAACAGGAAAAAAAAGGATTTTTGAAAAGGGAGCATTGAAGAATATGGTGTAACAAGTTATTTTTTTCAGTTTTACAAGAATTTCTGCTTAAGTTAAAAGTGAAAACAACTAAATAAAGAAGCTTTTAGATGATTTTGAGTTTATGAGACATATTTTTTTGTACCCAGCTCCACCTCTCAGCCCTCGTCACATCAGACTCCAGGCCGGTCTGGTGGTGTTAGTGTTTTGTAGCGAGCTATTTCTGAACTCCCAGTTTTAGCCTGACATTATAACACCTCTGCTCTGACAGACCTGCACTGCCTGAAATGGAGATGTGGAGGTCATGCTGTGCTTTCAGATAAGAGTGGGATTCCTGCTGGGTCTCATAACCAGTGTCTCACCCTGAGCTCATCAAACACTCATTTACTGCGGCTGACTCACTGTCCTGCATGGGGTCTTCCGTTCTGAACATCTTTAGCACGTCCACACACTGAAGAGTACACAATGTCAAACGCTGTCAAGCTAATGATTTCAGCTGCATCACAAGTACACGAGAACAAAACATTGCTGTAGGAACCGATAAGAATTACTTTCAACATACTTATTTAAACTTATATAGTTACATCAAAGAGTTTTACCAGTTTATGCTTTGAGAAGAAACAAGCAAGTACAGCTTGTCATTGATTTTCTTGAATAGGACTACAGTATGATGCAATTAAAAGCCAAATATTGTAAGTTGCTTTGGATAAAAGCTTCTTCTAAATTAATGAATGCAAATCAAAAGCAGAAATAAAATGACATCATAAGTGTTTTTCAAGCCATTTCATATAATGCACATGAACATTAAAATCACTAACTGAAGTTGTGTCCGATTTTTCTCCTGAAATCGTGCATTCTGTGCATTGGTTGGATGGAGGCAGATCTGAATTTACTTCTATTAACTTTCTTTTTTCTGTGGAAAATGTTTTGGGGAAAGTATTGTCTTAAGATAGTTAATGTTGAGCAAAACTGGCAACAAAAACAGGTGAGTAACTAAAAAAATGTAAAAGTAATACTGTATGATTAATACATGTTCACTGTAAAAAAAAATAATAATAATTCTGTACGTAAATGAAAAAATAGTAGAATATATTTCAAAAGAAAATGCCATTTCAGTCATTCAGCTTAAAAAATGCAACTTAATTCAATAATTCATTGTTACTTGATGTGTTTCTAAGTACGCAATTTCTGAGAGAAAATAGTTTCAAAGTCATTTTATTGATTTTTTGGTGTACACAGTAGACATAATATATGTGATCAAATATGTATGTTCAAAATAATCTATTGCAATAAAATGGAATCCTACAGTGTTAGTGAACTATCTTTTCATTTTTAAGTAAATAAGCCTGAAATCTGAAACTGTACTTCCATTTTTAGTGAATTATCAGGACACATCGTGTGAAACCATTATCTGAAGGGAAAGAATAGATTTAAGATTACTGCTAGACAGCTTTAAGAATGCCCATCATTCCCTATGGAATGAGAACGGAGAGACTTGAGTCATCACATTTTAACACCAGAGTAATTTGGCCGCATTTTCCCAGTCTCGGCAGCCCAACCCAATGACACAACGCACACTGACACCACGCTCCAGTTAGCGCCTCGCTAAATGGGTTTCGACTGTGTTGCTTCATGTGTTGAGGGTTTGACCTCCTCCAAATGCATCGGAGAATATGCTTCTTCGTACTTGAGTGAACAATAAGTTGGGAACTAGCATAAAGGAAGCCTTTCATGTCAAATGAAGTGTTGTGCCTTTAGGGTATTGACGTCCTGGGACAGTTGCTGACAGTACCTCTGTTGTTTGGAAACGTTCTTTGCCCTGTTACTCAGTAACCACACATAATTCAGTCTGAAATCGATCCCCTCTGCTGTCCCTTATGGCCTTATATAAGTGACTCACTAATAAAACACTGTAGAATAATTTCCCAGAAGTCCCACATTCCTCAAATGTGCTGACTTTAAAAGGAGGAAGGGATTTTTTTTTGTCCCAGATGACATGTGACTCGATATTTTTAGAGTATTCATTTCCTGTGTATTGTGTCTTTTCGTATTGTGTTACTGCATTCACATTAGTGGTGCGTTACATTCTTCCAGTTTTTATTATTAGTTTTATTTGCTAAAGCAGCACTATTGCTATTTTGAATACTTAAGGTTAACGAGATGAAAATTCTTTAAAAAAAAAATTAAAATTAAGTCATTTACTCACCCTCGTGCCATTCCAAATCTGTAAGATTCCTTTGTTCTGTGGAAATAAGAAACAAGATATTTCTCAGTACAATGAAAGTCAGTGGTAGCCAAAATGTTTGGTTCCCAAGAATCTGAGAAACATTAGTATTATACTTTATTATACAACACTTCATACTGTTTTTTTTTTCAAATCGTGTTAAAGGGAGGTGTGTTATTTTTCGAAAGAACTAGATTATTCATTATACTTGGCAAGCAATAAAACAAAGTAGAGAATTCCTAAGAACAACCTGTATTGACTATATCTGTCATTGATTCAAAATCTAACTTACACTCATAAATAGTATCTTTAAACACATTATTTTATGTAAATATGTAAAATACTTAACATGCTGCAGTATTTGTAAGTTATTCAATTGTAAAGTATTATAAATGCTTATGCAAATGATCAGATTTCACAAAATACTTTTCACTTGAAGTTTTAAACTCCATATTCTCAAAAAGCTGAGTTTAAAATGATAAAACAAGTCTCTAAGTCAAGTATGAAACACTGGAACATGTTCATATGAGACGCACGATACCTACAGTATGTGAGGGTGACTAAAAATCACTGCAATTAATGAAAAGTCATGAACAACATTTTGAAGAACGACTACGTGTAATGTTATGGGACATGTGAGGTGTGTGCTTATAGAGCAAAGCATTTCTGTCCCTCTTCACGCTGCAGATAGTGTTGCTGTGTAGGAATGTTTGGCTTGCGTAGCTGATCACATGAGTAGTGTTATCCATCACTTTCCTCTTTACAACATCATGGATTGGTTTGGCTGCTGGAAACGTCTTCAGATGGCACCTGTATCAGCATAGTGCCGTTATCTCCACATTAACCATAATAGTTGAATATTGTGACACATCTGAATATCATGCATCGAGTTACCCAATGCTTTGAAAGATCTGAAAGCTAAAGAGGAGTGATTGTTAGTGAATAACTGTGGCTGTGCACAGGTGAATGACTCCCAAGTATTGGAATATAGATGTGCATACTTTAACAGTGCTTTTAGTCATTTTTGAAGCACTGAAAAATTGTGAAACATGAATCTAAACGTGAAAACAGTATATTAAATATTAAAGGGCATGCTTATTTTATCCATTCATGCATAGCCTAAATGATCAGGCTAAATCTTCAGGCCATGTTGATTCCTCAAGTAGCTTAACCGTCCCAAATTAAACGTTAGATGTCAAAATTCCCAAGTGCTGGATTATTTCCACATGTCTCGTGGTGAGCAAATTCTCTTCAGTGTAGGCTGCTTTAATCATGTGAAATTACAACGCAACCACACGACAGCAGAGAGTCTTTACACGTCTCTTTCAAGTGCATGCTGTCTAAACTGCTCAAAACATTCCCTAACCCCCAAAAACACCGATCTTGGAGCACGCGGACCCGGTTTTCCTCTAGGAGCGCTCGTGCGCCGCGCACTACTTAATTCACAGCGGGACCCGGTCTCTCAGTTTCTCTCCGTTTCTCTCCGTGAGGAGAAGAGTCCACTGAAGGATCCGTGTTAACTCACTGCGGAGTAGACTTCGGTAGAGTTTCGGTCGAGTTAAACCTAGAGCTGCCTCCGAAAGATACAAGAGTTCTGCTCCTCCACGTTTCTTTTCGGTCCGCTGTTAGTTTGTTTCAGAGTAGATTTCCCTTCTTTTGTTGCTGTAACATTTATTCACTCTTTGAGAAAATGCAGAAATGGGTTTATTCGTCACGCACGGCCACTTATTTGGCGGCTCGGCTGTTTTAGTGTCGTGTGATGATGTTTGCTGTGTGGAAACCTGAACTCTTCACTTGGCTTTTGCACTTTTGACTGCTCTTTCTGGCGGCTTTTCACAGGTGAATGAGTTTGGCCAGCTGTTCGCCATCCGTTTCCGTCTTTAATGGTTTGACTAATTTACCGCTGACTGAAGTGGTTCAAACCTTGCTTTCCTAGCGTCTCGGTTGGCAAACATGGATAAATACGACGATTTGGGACTCGAGGCGAGTAAATTCATCGAGGACTTGAACATGTATGAAGCCTCGAAGGACGGCTTGTTTCGAGTGAAGAGAGATGCGGGAAACAACCCGGATTTTGAAGAAACCAGGAAAGTTTTTGCCTCAAAGATGACCAAAATACACATGCAGAAACAGCAAGAGGAGATGGCCAAAAACAGTTTGGCGGCAAGGATCAATGGAAGTCATTCAAAAGTGACTGAAAACACATTTTGCACCAAAGACAGACCACCGATCAGTAGTTACAGACAGGGTGGTGAAGCAGCAGCCAAACCGCCCATCATGTCTGGCCCCATGGTTGGCACTTTCAGTGTGACTCCATACATACCTTACGAAGGACAAAAGCATCATTCGGCCAGCGTACCTGATGGATCCAGTAACAGGGCTTATGAAATGAAGGAGACTGTGAATGCTGTTAACCCAATACCAGTGCCAACCCGATCGGCACCCTCTACCAGCCCCCCTGGCACATGGGCTTCAAGAAGCATTTACCCGCCATCATCTCCTTTCTCAAACAATTCCTCCTCATCTAGCTCACCTGGAGCGGGTCAGAGTTATTCTCCGTTGTCTCAGGGATTCCCTCAGACGGGGAAGTCTCCCTCTCAGTCGCCCACAGGAACATACAGGGATGCATATCACCAGCCTCACCAGGTTAGCTCGAGTCAGCACTGCCAACCAATCTCTCCCCAGTGGCCTGTCAGTGGACCGACATATCAAAATGGGGGTACCCAGGTGACCCAACCTGCATTGTCCCATGGAGGGAAGCAAGGTGAACCATCGCAACCTAAGAGCCTTGCACCCAGTAACCAGACAGTACCTGTTGAGTCACCCCATGATGAGTCTTCCAGCCCTTCTCGGGCGCTCAAACTGCCATGCCAGACCCTCCATGTACAGACAGATCAGGGGCCATCTGCGGCTGAAATAAAATTAGAAGCTCTAACTGAACGCCTGGAAAAGGAGATGGACGCCCAGCCAAAGGCTGAGTACTTTGGTAAGCGCAACGTGACTGCTGCCAGTGTGCTTTTCTATTTATCTTTTTCGCATCTGCGATTGTGTTTAGCAGCTCGCTGATTGAAAAACCCTCTGTCTGTTTCCACTTGACCTTCACTCTGTATGCATGTGTGTGTGATTCTTGCCACAATGAGTCGTGCATTCAATTGTATGCGAGTGTGTGAAAGAGCGATGTGGATCCTGGTCCATTTCCAGGTTTTTTCCTTTCCAGAATCTATTCATGGACCTGGCTGTTTTCTAATCTGTTGTTAATTAATTTTATTTCATTACATTTCATTTACCGAAGGCAGACTTCCCTGTTACTACTATAGTTTTTTGTTTTTTTTTATTGAGAGAGACTCAAGTTTCCTCCCTGTCATGTAGTGCCCTCTGTGTATGAAACGTCCCTAAACCAGCAGTGTCATGCCCATAATCCTTTGCTCTGTGTGCAGTGGGCCTGCAAAACTAATCCAGATTCGTTCACATTTGTCCGTGGCAGGCCATATCACAAAACCAAACACTCAAGGTATTTTATTCTCTTTCATGCTCAGTGTTGAATTTAGTTTCAGTTTATATTGGTTACAAATGTATTGACCTAAGACTAAATGATTAATGCTTAAACTGCAGGTCTATAGTTATGGAGCTCAGGAAGAGGGCATATTTAAAGAGGTAGTTCACCCAAAAAGAAATGTTCCGTGGTTTACTTTTCTCATAAAAGAGAATACTTTTGGAGGTCAGTGGGATCATAAGCTGTTTGGTTTCCAGCGTTCTTTTAAATATTTTCTTTTGTGTTTCGAAGAAGAAAGTAAGTCTTCGAATTTTGCCCAGTGTCTTCATAGCTTTCCATTGGTCAGTTTTCACAGTCTGTCCAGCCCGATCTCACAGCAGTGTTATACGAGGTGGCTAATACCTCACTCCTACGAATTCATATGATTTTTGATCAACTGTAAATATTTTACAAGTTGCCAGTTCATACGACCTACACCTAAACCCGCTCATCACTGGGGTTTTAGACCAATCACATAAAATCGTATAATTAAGCAGCTATGAATTCATGTGAATTAGCCTCTTAGTAAAATACTGACAAATTGCTCTTGAGACCCCCATCCAATGGTCAATACTGTGATTGTTCATAGCCTCAAATCATATATACAGCTGTAACACCGTGACGCCCAAGTAGACCACTAAAATATGTAAAGAAACGTGGGTGGTCTCTTTGTGAGGGTCACCAAATGACTAAAGGTCACATAAGAAGGAGCCGGATATCATTTGGAACCTATTAATGCACCTATGCTGCTAAACTAGTTCAGTATGCCAGCTTTAATGGCTAACAGAAGGAGCTGACATCTGATGTGCTTGTCTTCACAGTTTCCTCTGTGTTCTTGAAAGTGTGGTCTCTGATATTTTGAGCAAAGTTTTCTTGTTATCCTTGTCCTAGTATTCATACTTGCATAGTAGAAGGAGGAAATGCCGCATGGATAAAGTGCACTGAGATATCTGATATAAAGCGTGATGGTCTTGCTGTTTCCAATGAGCTCTTGTAAATCATTCAGTCTTGCTAAAGGAAACGCACAGGGCCATCGTAGAGTGTGTGAAGTATCTTTAGTATATGTAACTGTGATTACAGAAGAGATATAGACACAAACATTAGCATTCTTGTGCCCGAGCCTACATAGATGCATAAATAGTTTCCTCTAAACATGTCTCCAGACATTTGTTGTTTACATGGTCGGTATAACGTGATCACTAGGGAATAGCTGGTTTAAATTTAACTAAGCCGCGCGGCTCATATCCTCGTGACCTTTGTACTGTACATTGGCTTGACAGTCGCTCTCTCTTTCTGATTAACGCTAGAACAGAGATTGAGTGACACATGCTGTCTCTGGCCGTGCAGGAACTGAACAAGGAGTGGATAAATAAAGTGCACTGCTTTCATCCTCAACCGGCACTGTTCTTTTTTTCCAAGAGCTTTTAAAGCCTTGAAAACGTTGAACATGCGTTTGGACAATAGTAGGGCTTTACAATGATTCATCACAATTAACCAATTCAAAATAAAAGTTTGTACTATATCGTCGTGTTCTGTGTATATTTATTATTTATATATATATATACACACACACACACACACATATATACACGTGCACGTATATATTAAGGAAAAATGACAGATTTATATAAAAAATTTGTGTGTGTGTATATATATATATATATATATATATATATATATATACACACACACACATATATACACGTGCACGTATATATTAAGGAAAAATGACAGATTTATATAAAAAATTTGTGTGTGT
>JAUMHI010000058.1:2815043-2846315 GCA_032359435.1 Enteromius unitaeniatus | reverse complement strand
ATTTGTACGAGGTGCCAAATTTGTACTAATTCATGCGACCTCACTCGTACGATTTTGTACGATTTGTCTAAAACCCTGTGATGGGTAGGTTTAGGTCATACGTACAAATTTGTAGGAATTAGCCACCTCGTAAAATATGTGCGAATTGCTGTGAGATCAGGTTGGGTAGATCTGGTTTGGGTTTGGTGTAGGGGATATTTCCAACATGACAGAGCATTAATCTTTAGCATTTAATCTTAATCTTTATCTTCTGCGGCGAAACGTCCAGTAAGGTACATAATCAAATGTATGAAGAGGCATGTATTTTTTAATGAGCCTGTGTTAAATTTCTTGTGAATCATGTTGAAAATGTATGATGTTTATGAGATTTTTGAGATGAAATTTATGAGTTTTCAAACGGACTGTAGATTTAAATTGAGCTCTGTAATAGCTCAGTAGTCTTCAGATATATCCTGCTCAATATATGACCACAGTTGTTCTTCACTACAGGCTATTTCTGGCACATCTCAGACCTCCACTGGGATCCTTCTTATGATGTAGGGAGTAACTCTGCATCGAAATGTGCTTCAAGTGGAGGCCGCCCGACCCCGAACGCAGGAAGATTTGGAGATTATTCCTGTGACTCCCCGTGGACTCTGATAAACTCAACCTTGAGTGCCATGAGAGCGATCCTGCCTGAGCCGGACTTCATCATCTGGACCGGGTTTGTGCCAAGCACCCTCTTAACTGATAAGAATAGACTCTCCTCAATTAAAGTTTAAAGTGTATTCAGTAAAGTCCTGCAGTGTTGATGGATTTTTCTTGACCAATCCGTAAGTTTGTATCACCCTGGGTCACCTGACAAAACCCAATAAGATTTTTCCATTGGTTTTTGGATTACTGTGGTCTGTGACCAACAAAAGGTTATGGTTCTTTCACGTTTATTCATCTTCTTCACAATTTAACACAGCTTTTTGGAATTTTGAAGCCTTAAAATACAATCCACAGGAATAAAAGCCAAACTACGTTGCGGTTTAACATCACCGCCACCATGCTTCAATAAATCTGTCAGTCTTTATTTAAACACCTTTTGTTTTGAGTTAGAATAGTTGAATATTAACACAATGAGGCTGTAAAAGCGACTAGTGATTAGATGACTTTATCAGTTTAATGTCCTGGCAACCTCTATTCCCATTCAGACAGCAAGCGCCTTTATCAAGACAAGTAAGAGGTATCACTGATTCATTTTATGTTGTAAAATAAAATGTGAAAACAATCTTGAGTGTGCATTTAGACCTTATTTGAGGTGTTTAACCAAAAACTCCCCCATTTAAAAAACCTATTGACTTGAGGGTGACGGAATCAGAAAAGCTAAAATGTGAATAATTAAATCACAAAACCATATTCAATTTTTACTTGTTTTAAAGGAACACAATAGATTTTCAACTGCCAGTCAAAAAAAGAATGCACGTTTTCATAATCTTTAAAACATCTAAAGGGCTCGAACTTTAAATGCTTGGACCTAATTTTGTAGACAAATATGAAATGTTTCCAACTCTTTTTCACAGAGATGATACGCCTCATGTGCCCGATGAGCAGCTGGGAGTAGAACCTGTCCTGCGTATAATCGGCAATCTCACGCAGATCATAAAAACCACTTTCCCTAGTATGTGTTTCATATGCCCTGCTGACTGCTTGTTTGTTGTGTTTGTCTACGGAATTCATTTCACATTTGTATGTCTTTAGATACCAAGGTGTATTCTGCAATGGGAAATCATGACTACCATCCAAAGAACCAAATGCCACCAGAAAAAAACAACATTTATGAGCAAACGGCGAACCTGTGGCATGACTGGCTACATGCCACGTCAAAACAAACCTTTCAAATAGGTAGAAAGTACAGCGGCTCATCATTAAAAACACACTGCTACAAAGATTTGACATGAATTATATAATATGGCTATAACTAATGTCTTATAACTCTATTATTGTCCTTCACAGGGGGATATTACACAGAGAAGTTGCTGAATCAAACTGGCTTCAGAGTTGTGGTCCTCAATACAAACCTCTATTATGATCAGAACAAACTCACAGAAAGCATCCAAGACCCTGCAGATCAGTTCAGCTGGGCTGATAAAGTGATGCAGGATGCAGCTAAAAACAATGAGAAGGTTGGTTGAATCTTACAGCGAGGATCAGAAAGCTTCAGTTTTGTTTATCCACGTGTCATTATTTCACATACCGAGACTTTGTTCTGTCTTACCCAGGTTTACATTATTGGTCATGTCCCTCCAGGGTTTTTTGAGAAGAAGCGAGATAAAGCCTGGTTCAGAAAAGAGTTTAATAAGCGCTATATAGATCTCGTACAGAAGCACAGCGCTGTTATACAGGGCCAGTTCTTTGGTCATCATCACACCGACAGCTTCCGGGTCTTCTACAACTCCAAAGGTGCCATCTATCTTTCTATCTATCTATTTAGAAACATTTCGTTTCAGCTAGTTGTCAAGACAACATTTTTACTTCATATTTAGAAGAGATGTATTAAAACCAATATAATAAATATGACAATAACAACAGTAAAATGTATTTTAAAAAAGCTAAAGGGTGCATATACCTACAGTGTACCTACATATTAGTACAAAAATGTACCTTTCGAAAAGGTACAAACCCCTTCTGAGAGTGTATCCTTTACAAAGATACACATTTGTAGCACATGTATCCCTCAAGGGTTTACTTCAGTGGTGTATTTTAGTAACTAAATGCTGCACTTTTGAAAAGGTTCTGCTCCAGTGATGGACTTTTCTTTTTCCTGAGAGTAAAGATGCCTTTCACAATTTGTGTGTAAACTGGAAGCTATTAATATCCCTTCACAGGATCCCCCATAAATGCAATGTTCCTGACTCCTGGAGTGACACCCTGGATAACAACATTACCTGGTGTCATAGATGGAGGAAATAACCCTGGAATACGCATCTTTGAGTATGACACCAAAACACTTTTGATCAAGGTAAGAAGTTGTACTAATTTTAATTCTTGATTTATATCTCTTTTTATATATGTCTATGCTGTTTTGACGTTTTTTTTGATGCATTTCCCAAAAGCATCATGGACTTGTTGATCAAAGCATTGGTTTTAATGGGTCTAGAACAATGGTTCCCAACCATGTTCCTGGAGACATGCAGTGCTGTATTAATCAAGTGAATAAGTGGCCTATTAATGATAGCTACCCACTGAAATGTCTTACCTGTTCAGCAGAAAAAGCCAGATCTCTTGAGTTGTTCATTTAGCATATAGGCTTTTGTTTTGTGCATTTTATTTGATTTTTAGACCTGCAGACCCTCCACAGTTTGACGTTTCTTTCCCCAGATGTGAGCAGTAGCTGCCATTTACAACTTTACACACTCGATCATTTACAGCAACTGTTGTCCATACACCGGTTTTAACAATCCCATTTTCTTTTCCTGCTGTGTTCCTGAAGGATATATTCACCTACTACATGAACCTGACATACTCGAATGTGGCACGTGAGCGCTGGGAGAAGGAGTACCGGCTGACGGAGGCGTTTCGTGTTCCGGACGCTTCTCCCGCCTCCATGCACACCGTGATGGAACGGATATCCAGCGACAAGTGTTATCTACAGAAGTACTACGACTTTAACTCTGTGAATTATGACCTGACGGACTGCCACGCTGACTGCCGCGTCGACCACGTGTGCGCGATCAGGGAAGTGGACTTTGAGGCGTATGAGAAGTGCGTGTTGAAGGAGGGAGGATCATGCACTGCTCCAGTGCTGTTTACTCTGCTGCTGTCACTGATGCTCAGCCTGCTGCGGTTCAACTGAGCACTGAAGCCCCCGCTTCACACGAGGAGGTATGAAGGTAACATGAAGGTGAATAAAAAATGCACTTGTCTGTTCTTAACTGAGTAGTCACCAAACAGTATAATACAGTGATGTTTCATTTGCAGGCAAGTTGCAAATTTGTGGAAAAAAATGAATACTGCATAAAAAAATTCAATCATCTCATGTGTTCAAGATCACTCCCTGGGAATCTGATCTCTTTGTATCCTGCATGATCATCTGCACCACATGAGTTGAGGCATCTAGGAATTTAATTGACAAATGCGTTTCTATTTCCAGTCCATGCAAATGTGTTCTTGCGGAATAAAAACATTGTTGACCTCGAAAAAAAAAAGTTTATTATGTTTTTTAACTTACTGTTAGTCTGTTACATAAATGTCTATATTTCAGTAGTTTTGTGATAATGCAACAATAATCTGCCAAGATACTTGAGATGAAACAAATGCTCAGTCATTCTTGGCAGCTAGTCAAGCTCATACTCTTTGTACATTATCTGGTTGTCTATAAATGTGGCGTCTGATGGACTGGCAATCCTTATGATGCTAATAAATACCAAGTATCCAATAAATGTCAACGCATTCAAAATCGAAGCCAAAAAAACTGATAAAGGTAACTGGATTTGATTGCGCAGATCTTAACATATGCGAGATGCACCAATAGGGTCACATGACAAAAACTTGTTTGGTGGACACATACGGCTTCGTGGCGTCCTCCAGGGCCTTTCTGAAGTCCTGAAGGCACACTTCAGTGCAAGCTGGAGCCGACAGCTTCCCGGCACGAATCAGGACGCAGAGTTCATCCAGCATGTTACGTAAGGCGTCTTCATCTGTCACAAAAGTTTGAGTGTTTCAGATTAACCTCTATTGATTCTCAAATGAATACACAAGACTGGGGACACTCACTATTCTTGTTGTCTCTCTTCCATTGGGTCACCCAAAAACCTCTTATTTTCACATCTTTGAAGATCAGCGCACTCTGAAGACAGCATCATATTTGTGTGAATGCAGAGTGCATCACATTATAAAATCGTCAAGAGTATAGAAATTTTCCGCTATAACGATACAGTTCAGATATGAAGGTGGATCCAGTGCAGATAAGACTCACCACTGGAACAGTGACTGGTTGTTTGGCCATCCCTCCATAAGTCACCATGCTGCCTCCATTTCTGAGAAACATAGACACCTTATTCATTCATTTACAGACCTCATACACAGTGTTTATCAAGGTATTGATCAATCAGCCAAGTTTGGCTGGTTTGGTTCAGAACAGCGGTGGATGAGAAGTCCTCCTTCCAACTAGGGATGAAACAATAAACCAAGGTCAAATGTTACCTTTTCACATTAAAATTATAATTTAAACCATATTTACCACAATTGAAAAACTCACACTAAATACTGCCCAGCATTAAGCAAAGTCTCACGCAGACAAGCATGCAACTTTAGTTTTGATTTCTGTGAGAACACTGCAGAAAACGATAGGGCAAAAATGGGAATTTGCATTTTCATTTAGTCCTGTCTGGCTTTTGGACTGACTTTTTACACAGTTTTGTAAATTCTAACTGATGGATGAAATATGGGGTAAAGTGGAGTCAACTTAATATTTAACAGTTCAACTGGACCTGACATCATTTACAATTTTGATTATTAAAAAAAGACCATCTCTCAGAAAAAAATTAAATTCAAGGGTCTCCTATTATGTAGAAGCAGATATTTCCTCTAGTATTCCTGCTCTAATGGTGAAAAAAATGCTTGTTTTAATTTTTACAGTGAATAGAAATGTTATTATATTTAATTAAATACACTTTAAGAATATGACAGAAGATTAAAGAATTGCATATTTAAAAAAAAAAAAAACATTTAAAAATATTAGTTGGGAAAAGGAGCTGATTTAATCTTGATTTTATGCATTTTATTATTTGAAGCCAGTTTTTTAAATATATAATATTAAAAAATATATAATATAATATAATATTCTGTATCTGCTTGGAAACTTGATGAGGCCCCTTAAAAGATACTTTTTCAAAAAATAAATAAATAATTAAAAATAAATAAATAAATAAATATATAGATAGATATAGATATATAAAAACTCTTCTAGAATAAATGTCACTGTTTGCACTATATGGTTTTGACTATATTTTCTTTTCTCTGGTTCGTTAATGTAGGCACTTACTGTAAATGACGTAACAGCTCTGTAGCGCTCTTTCCTCCAACTCCATTCAGAGCTAGTTTAGGCCGAGGACACGACTGTTCAAATCAAATTTTGTTGTTATATTTTGCTTTTATTACACAGAATTCACTTAAAGACAGAGCAAATATGCCTGCAGACCTTGAAGACCTCCTTCATTTCTGGTCGTCTTAGTGTTTCTTCTGTGATGACGTGTGTGGCTCCTAACGCTGTCAGTCTGTCAGAGAGCTGCTGCAGGTCAGGCCTGAAAACACAAACTAGCTGCTTCACACAAGAACCAAATCAATACAAATTCACAATACAACGTTTTTTTGCCATTTTCTTCTTAAAGAGCTGTTTTGCAGGAAGGTGGTCAAGTTCACTCTCAGAGCATCTCCACGTATTCAAGTGACAACACTATTTTTCCAAATCTATCCACAGGTGCTATTACGTCAGCTAAAACCATAATGGCTATTGATTATAAACTAGTTGACACCAACAACAAGGAAAGTCATTTCAGAAGTGCTAGTGTATTAAGAAAACAAATCGTGTCAAATTTGGATTTTATTATATGCCTTTAAAGGAATTTTACTAAAGGAAGCACTATCATGGACTTGAATTGTGATCAAAATGTTTTTATAAGCTTTTTGAACTTTATTCTGACGGCACCTATCCACAGAACATCAATCGCTTTTCCAACTCAACTCAACATCTTAGATGACCTGAAGACAAGCACATTTCAATTTTGCATGGAAGTCATTTGTACCTGTCTCTGACGACATTGATGGTTTGAATGCCATTAGCAGCAGCGATCTGGATGACAGCCTGCCCGACTCCGCTGTTAGCTGCGTTCTGGATGACTGTGTCTCCTAAAATATAGAGATCAGCTAGACCTCTGTTGTACAATGAGTGGTTTGGATAGAGTAAAGTGCTGCCAACCTGGTTTGAGCTCCTCAAAGTCTGCGAGCATCCTAAAAGCTGTGCAGGGATTGACTCCTAAAGTGGCAGCAGACAGTAAGGGAATGTCTTTAGACAGGGTCACCAGATCATCCGCTTTCAAAACAGCTGCAGTTCTCCACGTCCCTGTGCAGATCAGATTAAGAGCTACTGTTGATCACACAGACTACTCCAGGCGTGTGATTGTCATCTGAATGTTCACCTGTGCCAGCATCTCTTGGAATCACCCAGTCGCCCACCTTGAGTGTCTTCACCTTGTCACCCACCTCCATGACCTCACCCACACCCTCATTACCCCCCACCGCCGGAAGCTCAGGCAGGAAGGCATATGTGCCTGTTTGACAGCGGGTAAACATACAAAATAGAACTTTTTCATGAAAGATTTGCTTTTAGGTCAATTTCCTGGCATTACAGAAAGAAATAGCCTATATATTCCACTCAATTATAAATATGCAACGCAAAAACATCTTATTATTATTGCTTTCCCCCCCCCAAAAAAAAGATTAAAAAGGAAAGATTAAATGCATTTTAATTACAATTTTCTTTTTATAAGTTAACTGCTGAAATTAACTAAAACAACATTCATCTAGATTTGCTTAAATTCAGAACGGAAAAGTGGTGCTATCAAATGATTGATTGTGATTAATCGCATCCAAAATAAAAGACACAATATATGTGTGTGTACTGTATGTTTATTATATATATATATATAATATATACATATTATATATATATATATATAATATATACTGTATATATATATACAGATGCATGTAGGCTATACATTTACGAAAAATGTTTTTATTATGTTTTAATTTATATGAAAATACATTTTCGAAATATATGCTGCATATGTGTGTATTTATATATGTATAAAGACACACATACAACATATATTTATCACAATATATATATATATATATATATATATATATATACATAATAAATATAGGCTACACAGCACACACACATATATGTCATGTAAACAAAACTCAAACTTATTTTGGATGCGATTAATCGTTCGACAGAACTAATAAACTACAATTGAGAATAATGTAAATGATCAAAACAACACGTTCATTATACAGACATGTAACAGAAATGAAAAGTCGGGGGAAGATGTGGTTATTTGGCGCGTTTGCCCAAATATACGGGTCATTGTTTAGGAAACACATCATTTTTTCAATTTCTGAAGTACTTTGTTCTTGCCTTGAATCATATTTAAGTCAGAGGGGTTGATGGGAGCCGCCAATATTTTCACCAGGACACTTTCAGGTCCAGTTTGAGGCGGAACCAGCGACTCCAACCTGCCAAAGATTGCAGAAAATGCCGTCAACTTTCTAAAACCGTCAGCATGTTAATATCTATAGTTCTGTCATGCTTACTGGAGGACATGTGAGGGCTCGCCGTGGTTTCTGTAGGAAAGCGCAGCGCTATGTTTGACCGCGGACACAGAGTAGCTGTTTTTCAGGACAGCTGCGTCTCTGATCCGCTCTGACTGCTGGAGAACGCGACGTCCCCGGAGTATAACACATAGCTTCATTTTAAAGCTCTGATATGTCCGATATTAACATATCATAGTTTTGCAACGTTTAAACGAGCGCGAGAAAGCATAAATCCATGTTTAAGATCATGTAAGTGGCCATGTTGGTGCTGTAAAGCCTGTAGTAGAGGCGAAGCTGCTTCTAATGAATATTAATGAGCAAATCGCGTACGTCACCTGGGACGTAGCCATAAGCCACGCCCCCATGACCTTAACAGTAACCTAAAATTCGTTATTTGGCCAGACTGACCAGCGCCCACATACCAACGCCTGTCTTTTAGCCAATCAGGTAAGCCTAAGCACATTGCGTAATTAATATTCATGAGGTGGTGCTGCGCTAGACTTGAATTCGTAAATTTACCATCAAGTTGGCAATATACGCGCAATAACATATTTTTATTATTTATAAATATGTACTTTTTCTAGTTAAAAACTACTGAATGTTCGCAAGTCGTCGAGAAGTACTGATACAAGTTATAAAAAACTAAAATAATATATGAATAATTATAATAACGATATTTATGTGTGCGTGTAATGCAATATACTTTTATAGCATGTGCTTTATAGCATAACTTACAGCAAAACTTTGTGGCAATTTTAGGGCTGAAAATTTACCCATGAATAAATTATTGATAACAGTCATCACAGCCGGCCTTTTTTCTTATACCCCACTAAATTTATTAGATGATAAAACCACTGAAAACTTCACATTACATTCAAAAGTTTAAGAAGTGAATCCCAAGTTCAACAGGATAGTCAAAAACAGCATGAATACATCTAAATGGTGCAAAACTTGTATGATTTCTTCTTTATTACATACAAAAAAAAAACATGAACTTAAATATTATTGCATAAAGGAATGGATTAGATATCGGCAATGTTTCCAGTTTATGTAAGAGGCAGCCACAACATTCTAGATAGGATGGATATACATTCCTGCTTGATCCACAAGTCTCAAAAAGTCAACTTAGAATGATAATGATGGTATGGAACTATAATAAAATAATACAATTCATGTCATGGCGTCTTGCTCACGCTCCTTGAATAATCTGACATACTTCCTGAGTTCAGTCATGATTCAACACTGAAGTAAAAGGCATTTATAGGTCAAATAGCGACTGGAAAATAAAGCATAAATCTGTAAGATGAGGCAGAGTGCAGTGCAGACTTCAACACAGACCGAGAGAAATCACAACGCTCCACGATGTAACAAAATCAGTGCAATAAAACACAAACACACACATCAATTCAACGATATCAGCTGATTCGTGGCACATGATGGTTGAGGTATTTAAGGAAACAATTCTGAGATAGATTCTGAGGTACAGTAGGAGCCTGAGTCTCTTTTACATTGTGGAGAAGATGCAGAACACGTTGCTATAAATAAATACTATGAGTAAAGGCTAATAAAAGGTTTACATAAACAGTATGTATATATATATATATATGCATATATATTAAATATGTATGTCTTTCAGCTCTCCTGTAAAATGGGAGTAAAAGGCTGTTAAATACATTCCAAACAATACAGGCAGCTAGAGAAAAGAGACAAAGTCTTCACCATCAACGTAGGAATGGACAACATTTGTTCAAAAGAATAACTTAATTCTCTCTATCTTGCTCCAAGAAACCCCTGAGGCCAATTGTCAAAGACAAATAACAAAATATATTGCTAGCAGACACACAGATCAGCAGCATTTAAGACAAGATAGCAAATACCACACCAAGATTTGGCTGCAGACTGAAGTTTAGAGATAAAAGTGTGATTGATTATGTACTTTCATGTCTAATTGAGTGAGTTATTGTTCGAAGATAACCACAGATCACAGATTTGGACGCGTGTAAAATGAGCCGCTGGTTGAGAGAGCGAGGTCAGCGGTTTAACATTCATTTGGTCCCTGCTGATCAGGACTGTCTATTGCGAAACTGGCAATTGCCAAATACCCAACTTAAACCCACCCCAAAACATTTTCATAAAAGCATCAAGAAATATAAGAAACATTCAAACGTATCTGTCAGTCAATAATCTGTAAGAATAAGATCTTTGTTTTGAGTCTAGATAAGCTCAGTAGAGAAAATACTTCTAAAAATCACTAGGTGGCATTTACACGATGACGTTTTTAACTAGGGATGAAAACGGGGACCGAAAATGCAAACGAATATAGCAAACAACTAATTTTCAAAAAGGATACCATTGACTCTGTAAACTGCAAAAATGTAAAATTAAATGAGTATGTAAAAATGCATATGTTTGCAGGTGCATAGTGTTTCTTTACCAAGTGACATCGCCATCTACTGGCCTAGCATTTACAGCATGTCCAGTTTTTTTACATGGATTGGCGTAAACGGGGATCATTTTGACAATGTATTCAAAACTTAAAAAGGAAAAATGTCAATGAAAAATGTTAAATTTGTAGCACATCGTTGTCGTGTAAACGTCTCCTGAGATGAGATATGAGATAACTACTTCTGCACACCAAACGTTGTACTGAAATTCCTGAGAGCAGCTCTATTCCTGAGTGTTAAACCAATAAAAACGTTACATTCTTCTCATCTGTTGCTCTTATAGACCTGAGGGAGTTCCAACAGCAGCATTAGCATTTGTCTTTCCAGTATAGTGATCTGATTGGCTTTCAAGCGTCGTCCCAGCGCTCTCTGCTGTCTCAGTCGGCGCTCCCAGCGGGTGGCGGGGAATAACTGTGCTCTGATTTCTCTTCTATGACGCCGCTAGACTTTCCCTGAGATCCCTGAGATGACTGCTGGGCTTTGGCAGGGCAGTTGGCGACCATGTGCGTGACACTTTGGCAGAAATGGCATCTTTTGGGTTGGGGAGGCAACTTGCACTCTTTGGCATGGTGGTCCAGACCGCCACAATTATAACACCTGTGGGACAATTGAAATTAGGAATGTAGTTACATTAATAAAACAATAACCATTATGAACAAAATCAATCAACCAAGTGACTTACAGCGAGCTTTAACTCAAATCCTGTTAAAATCCAGAACCCTGCCTTTTTGAATAGTTTGGGGAATATAAAAGGGTGATTAAAGGGCTAGCTGACCCAAAAAAGAAAATTAGGATGTGTTTTACTCACCTTCAAAGCATCCTAAGTGCATACGACTTTCTTCTTTCAGACCAATCCAATCACAGTTATATTAAAAATTGTCCTTGCTCTTCTAAGCTCTATCATTGCAGTGAGCGGGTGTTTAACTTTAACAGTCTAAAACATGTTAAATAAAGTGCAAATAAGGACTCCTGTGGTGAATCCATGCATTTTTGAAAGATGAATATCCATATTTCAAACCAAATAGATCCTATTCTCTCGTTCAAGAAGACGTTCAAGGCGCATATATCATGAGAGTCTGGCGAATTTAGGAACAAAGGTTAAACAACGTTAACTTTATCAAGCAAAGAAAAATCAGTCTTCTCTTGGCCTATATATCAAAATAAATCAACATTTTTATCTACAAATCTTTCGTTTGTACTTCTAATTCACGACTGGTGTTTTATATTGTTGTCTCTCTGCGCTTGTCACTAAATACGCAACGCATCTTAGGTCATCTGTCAGGACTGCTTCCACATGTCAGTCAGCAGAAGTGAGAAAAAGTGTTTATTATATTTGAAATATGAATATTTATCTTACAAAAATGCATGGATTCTCTACAGGAGGCCTTTATTCAACCCCTGGAACCGTGTGAGGGATGCTTTATTACAGATGCAAACACTTTAACATCTTCAGAAGAATCTACAGCAAACACCCGCTTAGTCCCATGGAAAGGTTTGGAGGGGTCTGGACAATTTTGGATTATTGGATTGGATTTGTCTGAAAGAAGAAAGTCACATACACCTAGGATGCTGTGAGTAAAAGAGAATTTTCATTTTTGGGTGAGCTAACTCTTTAAGTGTGTAAACATGTACCACAAATTGCTAGAAAAATCAAAGTCGTTGTAAAAATAATGTTATGTAAGATTTAATTAGGTTTGTTTCCTGTATAAAGAGTTTAGTAACTGGCATGTGCACATCAAATAGGCTCACAGAATGACTGGAAAAAAGGGATTTATTTGCCAATAAAAAATGGGTAGTGGCACAAACACTATGTATGATATAGCAGCTTATATTCAAGGAGGTCAAACACCTTAATTCTATTCAGAGGCAAAATATGCAATTTGTTGCAGATGCTGATGTATGGACAAAAACAAGATGCTATTCTTGCAATGTAAATCAGTTAGACACAGTTAAACTAAAACTTCTTACATGAAATCCATAGAGCTATCACTCACTTTGTCATCTCTCAGTAATGTCTTAGTAAGATTATATTTATATGACTAGTTTATGATCAAAGTTATATGCAATACAATGACGACTAAGAGGTGAACAAATACATTGCGCTCACATGCCTGATGATCACACTTGAAAGTCACATTTGAACCTGACGGAAACATGATGGATAATCAAGTATGTCAGCTTAGTCTTGAAATATAAAGTAAAAACAGCAAAATAAACGACTTTTACTTGATTAAAAGATTAAAAATATCAATCAGACAAAAGAAGGCATGTAGTATATTGTGTACAAAATTTGATCAGGTATCAAATAGGATATGTAGGCGTTACAGGGTTCATGTTTGCCAAACAGTGTAAGCAAATAGTCCACTCAAAATAAAACACTGAACAAATGTTCATTCATGCCCAGGCTGTCAGAGTTGACACAGTTATTTCGAGGAGCTCTCAGTGGCATATGGGTGCCTGGTATGGGGCAGTCACTGCTGCATTGATGTCCACTCAGCTGAGGTCATGTGGGTGACCGCAGGGCACAGGGGACTTTTGGGGGACACTAAAGTGGCTTCTGGTGGTTTATAGGCACTGACCCGAGGCCTTCATCACGCGGCACGGA
The DNA here is from genome assembly GCA_032359435.1 of Enteromius unitaeniatus. Taxonomy (NCBI): domain Eukaryota; kingdom Metazoa; phylum Chordata; class Actinopteri; order Cypriniformes; family Cyprinidae; genus Enteromius; species Enteromius unitaeniatus. The sequence goes on along the minus strand of JAUMHI010000058.1, from coordinate 2,832,920 downwards.
CGGACAGCAGGCCAAGCGTGCAGAAGGCAATGACAGCCTTTGTTTGAAAAAAGCTGCAGCAGCAACCTATGAACTATGACCTCTTGCCATCCTAACCCCCAAACACCCCACCCAGTCTCTAAACACATGCAGTTTCCATGGCAATCCTGACCCCTGACCTCTCTCGGGCACCTTCATCTGTTATCAATTAAATAAACCGCAGCGTTTTCTCCTCCACATCCTGAAGTCAAGCATTCAGGCATGTGAAAAAAGGAGTGTGTTTAATTGTACTGAATTGCACTTTTAGTGTTTGTTTGGCAGAAAATATTAAAGAACTGAAATGACATTAAGTGTACTTAACAAGAGACATTTTGATATCCCTTAACACACTTAAGTACACTTTTTTAAGTAATAATGTCAAATTTGACTAATCTTTAAAAAATATTTTGTCATGCTTTAAAGAAGTAAACTTATTTCGATGTGCTGATTACTAAAGCACACGTAAAATACATAATTACAATTTCAATTGTAGTATTTGATGTTATATTTAAATGAATTTAAATGCATGAATCTTCATTTATTATAAATGCGTAATTACAAGAATAGTTGGCATACAACTGCATACAATATCAATTTCAACTATAAAATAGTGTCTGAAAACATTACATTCTTTCTTAAGTGCATTCTTTAGTAGCATGTAATTTCTGTAATAAGCAGTCTTTTTAAAAGATTGCAACAGTGTATTTCTTTTTCACAAAGGCTGCTTCGGTGAAACAATGCAGGGAGTCCACTCAAAAGAATGAATAACCATGATGGACAGATGTGGTTTTCTTAAAGGGGCAACGTGCTCCAGGGATGTATCGAACGCAAGCCTCACAAGACCCTTTGAGGATACACCGATCTGATACTGTCAACACAGTGTCTTTCACAAAACGGACTGACCGATCATACGCCTCTTAACCTCCAATCGCACTGAGCACCAAGAAAGGTTTGTTGTCGTACAATTTGGGAAAAGTGAAAACTCCTTACTCTGTTTATGCAAACAGGACCTTCTTTAATCAAATGTGCCATAATTCTGGCATACGTTTTACTTTTTACAAATCAAAGCTAAAACTGCATGCTTGCAGTTAATATGCAAAGTGGCTTTTAGATGTAAATACTGAGTGCTCTTTGTAAACAACAGCCCCAGGATTGGGGGATATCCATCAGGTATAAATGCATCAGTGACCAGGCGTTTTAAACAGTTATTGATCCGGGACACATCGACAGCCTGTCCATGCAGCCCTAACCCAGGCCAGAGGAGGGGGAAGGGAGGGACTGAAAGACGTGAGGTACCAAAACACATTTTTGGAGAGATCAGAGCGAAGGGCTTTGAGCTCTCCCTGTGGGCTGGTTAAACACACACACCCTATAGTGCTACGCACTGATGCTGAAGAAAGACCCACACACTGGAAAAAGTAGAAATGATTCCCTAAAGGATTAAAGTTTTTCTACCTGTAATATAAAATAAATTACGATTGTTGGAAACCAGCCTTTTGCCAAATGTCCAGCTTGTAAAAATGCTCAATGATATAGTTCAATCACCAAATTACTAAAGTAAAGCTTTTTAATTGCCATTAATGGGTTCAATAAAGAACTGTTACCATACATTGAACCTTACATTGTACAAATGGTTCTCCACAGGGTCAAAAGGGTCCTTCAGATTATTAAAATCTTCTTCTCCGATCGCTGAAAGGTTCTCTAAAATGGTTCTTCGAGACATCAGTGTGCATTGCTCTGAGATGACTTACCTGTCTCCTTTGGCTCTGCGTTTCTGGACGCTCTTGCCTTTGGGTCTCCTCTCACTGCCCAGACAGTGAGCTCCTCCAGGACCCGTCACCCGCAGAGACTCAAGACCCTTGGAGGACTTCTTGAAGGTGAATTCAACAGCCTCACCCTCCTTCAGACTGCGGAAGCCCTCCATGTGCAGTTTACTCTGAGAGAGGCAGACAAGGACAGAAAAACAATGTCAGTAAAACCAAATCCACATTCATACTCAGTTACATGCACAGGGCAAGGAGTTGCTGTTAGCTTTGAAAACACCTTGTATCATCAGTGTTTGTGCTACTGTGTAACACTATTCAAGCTAAAGGGTCCCAGAGGATCACAGCAGTAAAGAAACAGAAGGACTGGAGTGGTGTGGATTACTGTGATGTGTTTAGACTCGCATTCTGACGGCACCCATTCACTGCTGAGCAAGTGAAGTAATGCTACATTTCTCCAAATCCTTCCTATAAAGAAAAGAACTCATCTAAATTTCGGATGACCTGAGGGGGTGTTCATTTCCAGCAAATTTTTCTATTTGGGTAAACTGTTCCTTTAACTAGCTGAGGATGTGGTGATGCATGTTTTTTATGGGATATGAAAATGAAAGCGAGTGATTTATGTGTGAATACCCATGCCTTACCATCCCCCGACCCAGGTTACAGCATTCCTGACCCCCCCCCACACACACACATCCCCCCACATCAGGTCTCTTAATCCCCCTCACTGACCACTGGGAAAGATGCTGTGGGGTCCAGAAAAATTCTTCACATGGTTGCTTGGCTTTAGTGTATCCTGAGGGTGAAAATGTTTCCCCTGAAGAATTAGCTCCCATTGCAGAGCATAAATGAGTACCTGAACTAATTATTTAAAGGAACAGTTCACACATCATTTACTCACACTCAAATCCAATTTAAAACACAAATGCCATTCTCTTTTCTATGGACAATAAAAGATCTGAATGCAAGTTATTTTTTTATTTGATCTCAAAATAAAAACTGAAGCTTAATCCCAGTTCCCACAACATTATTTCCTTCCTTTTTCAATTAACCATTGCACTTGAATTAATATCACAATATATATAGACCAGACGTGTCTGGTTATTTCCATTTAATTGTGACTTTATAAGACTTGTGACTTCAAAATAAAAATGGCATTCTCAGCTTGCTGCTAGCAACTCCAAGGTCATGGGTTTGATTCCTTGGAAATGCATGAACTTCTTAAATGTATACCTTGAATGCAATTGAGTCGCTTTGAATAGAAACGTGCTAAATGCATAAATGCAAAAATCCTTTAGAAGTATAGCATTAGTTATGAGAAAAGTAGCAATGTCTAATTTACTTATTTTTTATTATAAAGTCAGATCTTTTCAATTTATTAGCTTGGGAAGATTTACATGGACACGTGTATGTTGTTTTTTAATAAGACCAACACATCAAACACATCATCGGTGGGTCATCGTGTTTGTGTTTGGCCTAGCAGGGCTAGTATTATAGATCCTGATGTAAACGTCCCCACTGGAACCGAAGAGGATCTGTAGCTGTGTATGTTTAGTGTAAAATTGGTTACAACTATGTTGTGGCAGATGTAGTGTTTCCTTTCAAGTACTTCCATTGTGTGTCGTTCAAAGTGACCGTTAACCTATTTCCCTAGACACGTGTGACCCCCCAACCCCCAGCTTCCCTTCCTCCCACCGACGCCCCCCCGATGCTCTGAGGCATCTTTTAAAGCTCTCCCTACAGTAAAGGCCCTATGAAGCATGTTCACAACATCCGTACTGTTTGGACATGCATGATCCATTCGTAACAGTCACACAGGTGATGGAGAAATCACAAGCTAGCAGGTCGTGACATAATAGGAAGCAAAAGGGCACAAAGAAAGAAAGGATCTGTCATGCTCTCGTTCTTTTGTCCGCTCTCACAAAGAGCAGCAGAGTTAATGTTGTGTAGCCGAGGCCTGGACGTGTGTGCAGCACGTGGATCGTGAATGAATGTGGTGATGGACCGATGTACAATATCTAAGCGTTTTGAGAGAAATGATATTGCCCCATTGGATCGGTTTCTAACTTGTCAATTTAAATTGGACTTTTGGATGTTTAATTGAGTTCAGTAATAAATGTTCATTTAACCTCAATTAAGCATAGACATAATTAAGATGCATAACAATAATAATTATGGTATATTATCCATCTTGCACTGGTTTTGGCTACAAGAAAGCATTCACAACTCTTTACTTTGCTCACTAATAGACCAACAACAATAGAGAAGATGCACTACACGACAAGAACTACTCTGTTTAAGAGAACACTGGGATGTGTTAAAAATGCCAAATTATAATAAATAAAGTTGCAAGTTTGTGGATTGCAGTAGGTTTCTGAGACACAATTGGCCACCCAGTCGTTGACCTCAACAAAAACCAGCTCGTAAATGCTACTTCAATAGCATACACGTATCTGGCTAATGACTTTATGGCAGGAAACAAGATTAAAGGCATCTTCCTTGAAGGTGCAGTTGCTGACTGGCCAGACTATTGTTTTAAGACATGACACTTACACGGGAATTGAGAGATAAAGGGGAGAAGTTCAAACACTTTGTCTGGGAAGTGATGCTGTGTGACTAGTGTTTGGACATTCATGAAAGATTGTTTCAGCCATTTAAGAGCCAACTTAGCAATTTTTGCTTTGAGATGTTGGCTTTTCAAATGGGAAACAAGAGTGCTTTTTGTAGACCAAAACCAAAAAACAGTCAGCACTTCCAGTTCCATCATCCTCAAGTCAAATGTTTTTGAGTAGAGTTGATAAAAAGCTTGAAATTAGGTCTGTGGTGTACATCGGTGTTTCTGCAGGTTTATGAAGGCATCAAATAATTTTAAAGGCCAAATTGAGTTAATAAATTGATATCAAAATGTTTTCGAAATATCTAGAGAGCACACAATAAGTTTTATAAACACCTCAAACTTAAACTTCCTACTGATCACAATTAGATTCTAATTCATTTTATTTATATATATATATATATTATATACAAATTAAAAAATAAATAATTTATTTAAACAATTATTAAATAAAGTTTGATTAGCTCTGCTGCCAACCACTAGAATATGGACATAACTTTTAATCCAAAAACAAAACAACAACTAACTATACTCTTCCTCTGTATTTGTCTGTGTAAATGATATACATTTACTAGAGAAGCTAAAAGACTTTGCTCTTGTTTTTCTATGCAACTGATCAAATGAAGTTCATAATGGAAATAAGTTTCCATACCTCATTTACAGATATTTGTTCCTTTCTTCCATTCAAAAACGAGACACAATACTAAGGCAGATATTAATTTTAGCAAAGCATGCAACATTACCGCAACTTTATAATTTCAAGATTCGCTGCTCTTGATTTAAAACATATTTAAGGCCTTCATTTATGGAAGCATGAATTAAGACCTTTTTAAAACCTGCAGACACCCTCAAGCTCAAGATATTTTCATTTTTTCTAACATCTAATAGGACTACAGCCTCATTGTGTTTATGGTGTTACTATGTAGGTTGTGTACAACAATCCAAAAATCATCAGAAGTCTCGGATTTGACCTATGTTTCTCAACACTGCACATACCTGATGGACAAACACGTCGACTGGAGTTTCTAAAGGCACACCATCTCTTGTATTCATGGACAGGAACCCGAAACCCATCCGAACATTGAACCACTTGCACACACCGACCCCATGGTAGGACTGGGGGTCTTCCTCTGCGGCCTGCCCCTCCTCCTCCTCTGTTTTGGTACAGCCTCCTTGCAAAAAAAGAGAAAGAAAATCACATTTACCATCACTGAAAATATATGCACGCAGGCATGCATTTAAGAGTGAAATTTCAACATCTAAATGTAACAGAGACATAGGCCTATGCCCCCCAAAAAATGACAGACTAATTATTTACAGGAAATCGCGCCATATTCAGACGTTCACTTCACTGTTTTAAATACATCACATTTCTGATCAGTCGTCTCTTGTACTTTTGTAGCAAATAACTAAAAACAAAAGGCTCTAAAACACGTTTGGCCATATTTACAATTAAAGGGCTTTATTGTATCTTGAAAAGCAGTTTAATATTTACCACTCTCACTCTCCACGCGCTTTGCAGAAGGTGTTATTTATTGATATTTTTTAATTGGAAAAAGAGGCAACGAATTAAATAGTGACGCTCTGCAACGTAACAATATCCATTTCTTGATGTTGTGTTGATAAAACAATTGAACTTATTATGTTGTAATATTCGTTTAATATATATACATTTGCAATATGCGTTTCTTCTAGCCTTCTTCAAAGCTGGCAATAATGAATAGGCTTATATCATTAAAACAATCTCTTAGTTTAACCATGCCCCTCGTCTCAATGACATACAGTGCAAAACTTTCCAGACGTGTCTTGGCACAGTCAGACCCGTGGAAGAACACACTTTCTGCTGCTTCATCCTGATAGTCCTGCTGGAAAACTGGACCCATGTTGAGCTGAATGAAATCCATCCCTCAAGTCTCGTGAAAACACCCTCACTACAGCTAAAACAAAGCGGACCTCCACGAGACCCTCACTTACACGCTCAGAGAGAAAACACACGGAGACGAAGACACCCCAAACACCCGCGTCTAATAAACAACACCTTCATGAAGAGGAGCAGAACTTCCAAAATCCAATGACATACCCTCTGCCATGGGTTCCTCTCTTTGCCTCCCCTCTGTTTTGTCCTGATGTTGAGTGTGAGATGTTCTCCAGGTGATTTCTCGGTGGCTGCTCTGGACTGATGATGCTTCTCACTCTCGACCCCCTCTCTCTCCGTGTTTCCACGTCCAAGTCCACGTGATTCCCAATCACTCTCCCCTCCAGGATGACCAACACCAATTCCTCAGTGGATGCCCCCCTTTGTCCTAAACAAGCCAATCACACATAGAGACCACCGCGCTCACGCCCGGCCCCCAAAGCTCCTCCACACGAAGGTGACCAAGGGCCCACATTATTAGATGTTTGTTTGTACGAAGTTAAACCTTGCATTATTTCCTCAAGTGGTGCTCAGCATTTAATTGGTCATTGATTGTTGAATTCTGGTTAATTAACCATTTTCTTTTAATGACAATATTTTTTTTTGATGTTTCTAAATAAACTTGTCTTACGCTCAAATATTTGATAGGGGTTTCTGTTATGATCAGAACATTAGAAATAGTATGTTTGACACAGACCGAATGCTATAGTCATTTATTACATGATTAAGAGACAATATATGATTAATAATTATGATTCATTTAATTGTACTGTAATTCAGATTTATAACGCTTTCGAGAGTAAAGAATTCATTTTCTTGGAATTGTCTTCTTCTTTTTTCCTTTTTTTTTTTCTTCAACAAATGCACCTTTAAGGTGTTTAAAGTCTAATCTATTCGTAAAATTTGAGCATTATGTAATGAATTCCGGCCCAACCGAATGCAGCGTAATAAACAATAAATCAAATTATAGTTTAACTTAGTTTTTTTTCTTGCAGAATGAAAAAAATAAAAAATAAAAAAAACAAAACTATAATTCACCGACTTTATTTATTCTACACAATTTAATTTTACACATGAATTATTACAGACTAATACATCTGCGCTCAGGAAAAATGTAGGCTATTCGATCTTTTGATTTCATTCATATGTTAGGCTACACAAAAGAATCAATATTTAGCTATTTCGCTCTGTTATTACAGTTTATTATTATTATAAGCTATATGCATGTGCCGTATATTGAATGTATAGGTCGTTTATGATTATTATTATTATTACAGTTTAGATGATTATTATTATAGCATGCGCAACTAAAAAATAACTGGAACTTGTGCAGCCGGCTTTTATTAACAAACAGAAACATTTTTGAAAGGAAAAAATAAAGCTCCCACATTTGCGCTGATTATTCAGCTAGATGCTGTTCTTGGTTTTAATCAGATCGATGAATACTGAATAAGTATCATGTGAGAGTTCAGGAGGCTCTTATCGTTACCTTTTTAAACCGTGTTTGTTTCATCCATCATCATTCAGCGATCAGAGATGCAGGAATAGAAATAGCCCTCCTCCATCCAAACAATCAATAATCAAACCAGCACGCCGATTGATCAATGCACCGTTGCCATGGCGACAAGTAACCTATCTATCAATAAGCCATATTTACAATTACATTTGTATAGACAATAAGCATGTGTACTGCACACACATCACATCAACAACAAGGGTTAAAGAAACATTTCTGATTTACATTTTGTTTGTTTTTGTAAAGCAACATAGTTTTAAAGAAGCATTGATATTTTAAGCAGATTAATGAGTTATCTCAAAGAGGGAAACTAAGATTACATTTATGCTGAAAGCAGTTTGTTGAAACACTGTATCTTTTGGTGAAACTAGATGTAAAATATAGGGATCCTGATACGACACATAGGCTACTGAATGAAAATTAAATGAAAATGTTTCTGCATTTACCGTTAGTTCTATTTTCTTTTGTAAGGTACAGATATGTGTAGATTGTACACAGAAAACAGTGAATTTTCCCTCGGGAAACTTGTCATGATCGGATCATAGTCTATGTTATAAAGAGCTACAGCATCAGCTGATGTCTTCTATAAGAGATAAACTAACTCTTAAATATTTTATAGCCAAATGTATGTTTCAATAACTCTTAAAACAGTGTTTTCATATGTATTTGCACACAAAAATAAAGATGTATTCATATTCTAAATAGGGCTACTGTGAATATACAATATAGACAGTTTCAGCTATTCCATTAATTTGATAACGTTTCATTGTTCTATTCTATTCTAATCTCTGAAATTGACCATGATAATAATAAATAATCTTTGTATATAATAAAGTGGTTTCAGAAGTGTTTTGGTCATTTGGTCAAGATCACTCACACAGGTTATATGTAATCCTTTAAATAAATATATAAGACCCGGTTTGTTTGATTAATAAACACGTCTCAAATCTTTGGTGGTGATAATGTTGAGAGAATTATGATAGCCTTTCTTACTTGAACTGATTGTATACGAGTACAATTTTACCAGTATTATGTGCAGCACTAATAATAAAATATTGTATGTTCTGAAGCATTTCTATTTCTATGTTTTTAAAAATAACACGGACTCTAAAAACATTTCTCTTTTTGCGGGCACAGCAGACTAGGGCCAACCCACACCAAACCTGCAGTACAAGCTTTCCCAGGTGAAGTCCACAGCTTTGGGCTCACCACAGCCTCTGGTGAGACTGCCCACATTAATACAATGATGGCCAAATTTGGGCCAGAGCAACCTTTGCACCCTTGGGCCCATGCAGATTTAGTGTAGGCAGCGCTGCAATGCAACCAGCAGAATACAAACAACATTGAGCAACCTTTTGTCCTTTTGTTTTATTAGGGGTCATAAAGGTGTTCTACCATGCAGCGTCTGCAGATGAGTTAAGAGACCTCAGGGGAAGAGTGAGCTTCGCCAATGAATACTTTAGCACACCAAAACATTTTCGGTAATAATATGGTATTTTTTTGTTTTATGTTGTTAATTTAACTCATGTTAATGTGTAATATTTTTACATTCGAATAGATAAAATGTTGTCTCTTTAAGAACGTTAATTTATTTGAATTAAATGTTTTTCTTTTTTGTTCAATAATCCATTGATTTGAAATGCCTTTGAATACTGTACAGTTGTGACCTCATCTATTTCAGATGTATAATGACTGTTTTTCCCAAAGCCTTAAGTCCATTTTTATCAGGCTCATATTTATCTGAAGAGTAATTATAGTGAGACATATGTATTGTTTTGGATTACTAGATAAATTACTGTGTGGGCCTAGTGAGGGCTTCCTGGGGGCTAACCGAGGGCTGTCCGTGCAGGGGACAACGTTTGCCAATGATCAAAGTCTCAGAGGCCCTGCACTGGCAGCTCGCTGGGGGTCCTTAGTCTATGAGGTGACTGTCATCTAGAGGAGATTTTAAGAAACTGCAGAGGATATAATGCAGGAAGTGAGCAGCTAAATAACACAGGCTGGTATGTGTTTTGTTAGATGGGATCTTCATCAGTCATTGCTTTTTAAGTAACAGTGAGTAAATATTTGGATAAGAATATATCAGGAGGATTAATGTAAGCGTAAATCAATACATAATGAATCATAAATGAATTCATATGAAATTCAAAGAAAATAAATGATTATTGGACACATCACTGATAGATATAAACCTTTAAGCAGATTTAGATTGAATTGAAAAAATCTTTAGAGCTGTTGAATAATATAATAATGAGTGAAAGACACTGTCTGGGTTATGATCTGGATGCCTTTTTACAATAACATTTGTTTGATAATTGTATAGTTAATCAAACATGTTTAATAGTTCTTGAACTGTTTTTACTTTTATTTTGGAGTAGATCAAAGAAAACAAGAAAATGAAGAATTGAGTGATGTTCAATAATAAGAAAAAAACATGCTAAATCCAGATAAAAACCAAACAGAAAAAATTAAAGATGAGAAGAGTCAAGAAATCTTTCACCTGCACTTGGAGTGGGAAGAGATTGACAAACAAATGTCATTTTGAGTTCATCCCGGAGGGAAGCTGTATGCATGTGTTCAGTGCAGCAAAGCATTATTATGAGCTTTAGACGTAAAGAAGCACCTGCATGTTCATGTAAAATAACATCTAAAAGAAAATTAGAAAATACATGTGCTTTGAGTGTGTTTAATTCAGCCAAGTGTTTAAAACAGCACCAGAGGATCCACACTGGAGAGAAACCATACAAGTGTTCACACTGTGACAAGAGAAGACAGTCGTTCAGAGCATGTGAAGAGACATGACATGATTCACACTGGAGTGAAACTGCACAACATGTGATCAGTGTGGGAAGAGTTTCACTCTAACACCTTACTTACAAGAGTTCATACTGGAGAGAAACCGTATCCATATCAGTGTGGAAAGAGTTTCGCTCAATTAGCAAAGCTTAGGAAGCACATAAATATCCACACCGGAGAGAAACTGTATCCATGTGATCAATGTATTTTTGTGGGATTCGGTCTTGAAGAAATTTATATAAATAGATATTATTTATATTAGCTGCCAGTAGTAACTGTAGCAGAATTACCATCAACTAATCTGTTCATTCAGCGAACAAATAGTGTAATTTCATATAGACCCTTAAGAAGGGATATATTTGTGGCCACAGGGCCGAAATCGTAAAGGGACATTAATTTGCAAGGCAGAATCAGAAAATCATGTAATTTGTGCAAAAGTTTTATTAACTCCACGTTAACTCACATAACTGAACACACACATATAAATACACTCACAAAAAAGGGAAGAGTGCAACGAAAGCTTAAGGGTAAGCCATTGGGAAAAGGCTACAACTGAAGTTATGAAAAGAGAGTCAGTTGACCATCTGTAAAACCACCAGTGCCGTTCAAAACGGCTTTCATAACTAACACTAAACCTCTGTTTTGTTAAGTTATATGTACGATACTTGCATTGCCTCTTTGCGGAGGGTCCGATGCAGTCTCGAAGTCCGAAATGTTCCAAGGTTTTGGATTGGCAATCATGTATTCCTGGTTTGAAGAGTGATGCATACCCAAAACGTTTCCTGACTCTGGTGATTGGTAGATGAAAGAAGAGCTGGAAGAGAGATCTGTCATGAAATGGAAAATACAAGACCGCAAAGGTCTGGTTCAGAACTTAAGGTGTTGCCGTGGAGCTAAATTATCATCTTAGTGTCTCACAAGACTGCAGATTGTGACGCATCTGCGATGTTGCTAATTTGGAGGGACATTTTAAAGACTCTTTGTTTCTGAGCATGGTTAATGGTAATCTAAGGACTGAAAATGAGTTACCATGGCATATTGGTTTTAAATTAACATTTTCATCCTTCCACGAAACGTACCACGTGACTAACATTCAAATGTTAGTAAGACAATTTATAACATCTACACATAGTCCTCCGTGTTTTCTGCGTTCTCAAAACTCTGGCCTTTTGATAATACCTAGAATATCAAAATCTACTGCGGGTGGCAGATCTTTTTCGTATTTAGCACCCAAACTCTGGAACAATTTACCTAATACTGTTCGGGAGGCAGACACACTCAGTCAGTTTAAAGACACATCTCTTTAACCTGGCTTACACATAACACACTAATGCATATCTATTAATCAAATTAAAGGAGTCATACAAAGCCAATTTTCCACTGGCTTATATGATTCTTTAGGGTCTTCATGGAAAGTTTTTTTATATAGTTTGTCTTAAAATTTCTCAAAGATAGTGTAAAAAATGCTAATTTTCCCCTGTCAAAAACAGCTCTTTAGAAATCACTCTGTTCTGTGTACTTTCCCTTTAAATCTTCACACCCCGCCCCTGAGGCACTCTTAGAGGATCTTTGTTTAGCTGTATTCATAGTGAAACTTGCTCATTAGCACATTATGAGGAAAGGCAATTTGCAAAGATTCATTAAAAGACATTATACTCTCTGCTTCTGTAGGTGAGGCTGGATCATGAGATGATTCATGCGAACATAAACACATTCTACATCCTGACATAACATTATATGAAAAAAGTGATTTACATTGTAATGCCAATCAATCACTCACTTTTCACTAGAAATTAGGTGTCCCCAACTAAGTAAGCCAGAGGCGGCAAGGAATCAAAACCCCATCCATGAGAGAAAAAAAACCTTGGGAGAAACCACGCTAATGTGAGCATAATGAGATCTAGTAAGGGGTATTTGCTGGTCTCTGATCTTCCTACTGAGAGTTAACTACATGTGAATTTCTACACATCCTTAGTTCTTGTGACCAGGTGCAGCTAAACCATTTGTGTACTGTTATATTTGGGGAGAAGCTTTGGCAAAACTCACAGTAGGGGGTTGAATTCCTGTATTGTGTTTGATGTTTTGGTCACTTCTGAGGCTGTGCAAGGAAAACACCTTTAAGGACTGCCCACTGAATGTCTATAAAACACAATGTGTCACTGTCTTAGTTAGGCGACTTTGATGATTGCAGTGTGATGCACAGCAAATTCTCAATAAAGACTTCTGCTTATCCCCTGTTCTTTGAGAAAAAATTAAAACACAAGTCACATGGTAAAGTCAGCAAAACAATTAAATTTTATATAGATGCTTTGTACAAGCATTCCAAAGATCTTATGCCATGGCTGCCTTGTGAAAACATCAAGGTCACTCTGCCACAAGCTTTTAAAGATCATTTTCCAAACAGTACTTGCATAATTGACTGCACAGAACCTATTCTACAGAAGGCTAAAAATCTAGAATCAAGAAGTGAATCGTAAAGTCTCTATTACGTCAATAATACTCTGACATTTCAGGTAGCAACTTCTATATCTGCATTAGTCATGTTTATTGCAGAGGTTTATGGTGGCAAATATAGAGACATACATTTCACAGAACTCAGGGTTTCTGGACTACTAAATAAGGCGCCTAAAAGTGTTCAAGACTCTCACAGACTTTGCCTATTAATTTGCTTTGCCTAGCTCCCTCCTCTCCACCGTGGCCCGTCAGTCCACCAGCTCCACCAGGCTCCAGCGTCCATCCGGCTCCGCCTTGGTCGGCCGTCGACCATCCATCGCCTCTGGACTCCACTCCTCCAGCTACGCCTCGTCCCTCTGTCCTGCCGGCTCCGTCAGGCTCCTCCCTCCCTCCGACTATGCCTCAGTCCACTGTCGCTCTGGCTCCGCTGCCGCCTTCCGGATCCACGGCTCTGCATCAGTCGCCGGCGCTATCTGTTCGGCCTCGGGTCTCTGGATCCTCATTGGAGCCCTCGATCCTCGGCTCTCCGTCTCGGCTCTCCAGCGGATCTGCACCATGGCTGGGCTCCGGGTCCTCCCGGACTTCCCCGTCTCCGGATCCCTCCTGTGTCCTCCCTGGCTCCTCCCTCCGTCGTCACCACCCTGGACCCTTTTCCCAGTCCTCCTCCCAGCTGCCTGTCCACCTCCTGAACCTCCTCCTGACTTGGACTCTTGCCTTCTGCTTTGTTTACACCGCGAGGATGCGGTTTCCGGGAGTGGGGCTATATGTCACGCCCCTGCACAGTGTTTGTTGTTGTTCTTCCTGTGTGCTCAGTGTGACCTAGTTTCTGTCTGTTGTTGATTATGTTCAGGTGTGTCTTGTCAATTGGCGTCATTGTCTGCCCTGTTTAAGTTACGTTCAGTTTGGTTCTTGTGGCCGGTTCATTAAATGTGTCTACATCCCAAATCTGCCTACCTGCCTGTCTGTAAACCTTTGTGAGTATTAAAGAGCTGTTATTTGAAGAGTTTGAATCTCTACTCGTCCTTCCCGCAACAGAACCGTGACACAGATAGGAAAGTGGTATTGCAGAAACCTCCTAACCTGACACAAATCTTAAACTTTTAACTTTAGGACAACAGCTGTCCTAACTTCAAAATTATCTGAAAGCCAATGGAAAAAAAACACTTACAATTACGCTGTCCAACAATGATATTACATTTATTACAAATTGAAAATGACAAATGAAGGAGTTTAATGGTAGGAAGAATCTTGGAGGACCCTGAAGATGTGTTATATTTTTATTAACAAAACACTTATAATTACTCACTGCTGCACAATATATACAGATAGCACAAGAACTGTGACCAGCATTACAGAAGCCAATAAAAGTGTCACAGAGTATTATCGTTATAGTGAAGTAACTAAAGTATGATAACTGCAGTGACAGTTTTTTTTCCACACTTTGTTATGTTTCTGTGTTGCAAACCCCGATCTAAATTGACCAAAAAGGGGAATGCAACATAAAGGACACGTGAAATCGAAAAGTTGTTAAAACAAATTAATTATAATTATTAAGATTAGTGTTGCTTCTATTCTGATCAGTCCCTGCAGCTGAAAAACAGCCCCAAAGCATGAGGCTGACACCAGCACTTTTAGGATGGTACTGTGCAGGTGGTGAGCAGAGCTGGTTTCATTCAAACATGATGTCTAGAATTGAGCTTCATCAGACCAGAGAATCTTTTGTTCAAATTCCAGGTGTGTTTTCATTTGTCTTATCTAAGGAGAGGACTGAGTGCTGGTTGTTTCAGACTTCTTTCATTAAGGTTAACGGAGACTACATGCTTCTGTGACCCTTCAGTGAAGCAGACTTTTTTTCTGAACTCTTTCACAGATTTTTCAGTTCTTCAGGGAGTTCATTTGAACCCCAATACTTGTTTTTTGTTCTGATATGCATTATCAGCTGCTAGACCTTTTATTAAGATGTGCATGCCTTTTCAAATCATACCCATTCAATATAATTTGCTACAGATTCACTTCACCTGAAGTGTAGTAACATCTACAAGCAATGTGAATGCTCATGAGCTTAATTTCAACTGTCCCAGATAAGGGTATGAATAATTATGCAATAAATTCATTTTAGTTTTTTATTTTTAATAAACCTGTTTTTTTGTTGCACGGTTATGGTGTACAGAGTGAAAAAAAAGATAAAAGGTGCTGTATAAAGATAACGATAATGATAAAAATATAGTTCTAAAAACCATTCTCCATATTAAAGAATAGCAATGAGAAACATTTTTGAATCACTTTCAGAACAAATTCCAATCCAGCTGATGAGCAATACAAAACCGATTCCAATCAGAATCGTTCCTGCTATAATGAGCTTTGGTTAAATCCCGTAAAATAAGGTCTGTGGTTCACACAAGCTCAATATACTCTCACGTTTTATTCTATGAAATAAAACACATCAGCTGTCACAGACACACAAGGCTCTCCTATCACCCAATCACAACGCTCACTCTCCCCTGAATACTGATCACTGCTACCTGTCACATATCAAGATGCTCATTAACCACCACATAAAACCACACGCCACACTTCAGTCACAGTCCAAGCTCGTTCCAGAAGAAGTGGACTCATTGTTGGCAAGACTTATCAAAGTTATACTTACCTTGTGTCTACCCTTGTGTTTACCCGCAATATCTGTGTGCTCGCCAGGTTCCTTGGATTCCCTCTTCGTATCTCCTTCGTGTGTGGATTTGTGGTGTGTGGTTGCGATCCCTCGTCTCAATGTCGCTCCAGTCCAAGACAGAGCAGCCAAAATTACTCATATTACTAGATATCATCTGTTCTACTATTATATGACTTCTCCCATTCAATCCATTCCCTGTTAACCCTCTGCTATAAATAAAGACTAATTAGCACTTACCATCTGTGTCCAGTACACTTCGTAAACACCAGCTACCCAGCTAATTTTTTAAATGGTAACTTTTTTTTTGTTTAAAAGTTCCTAACAAGTCCTTCCAGTCTTTGTATTATTAGTTATTATAATTAATTATAATTAATAGTTTCTTGCATTTTATATTGTTGTTCGACAATATTTTTTTTTTTGCTTTGCTCCGAGATGCTCGTTTTTTCACTTTTCTATTGATGCTGAGGATCTGGGCTTAGACCATAAAGTAAACTCATATCCTTTCATGTAACCACCACATTTACCAACTTTTATGATGCATATGGCTTACAGCCACGTTAAAATGAAACATTTAAGGCCAGCTATGAAGCCATTACGTAGCATAGATTTACATTTTTTTTTTTACATTTTACAATTACATTTTGTGTATCACCCTAACAAAATGATAGCTAAAATGTGATACTTTATTCACTAAAATAAGTGTTAAGTGTTGTCTTGTGTCATGTGCTGTCTGTGTTTTTTTTTTTTTTTATTCTGTTTTACACGTGTTTTTGACTTGTTTCTAACCCCGCGGGTCTCATTAGTGTTTCACTCCCTGCCAGCCGTGTTTCCCAGGTGTCTTGTATTTTTGTCCTTGATTATGTTCGTATTTAAACAGTGCCTTAATTGTGTAGCATTCAGTGTGAGTCTATGATTTAGTGTATGTTGTCTCTGCGTATTCGCCAGCTTTTCCCTGTATCCTGTTGTTTATGTCATATGTTTCACGTTTGCACAATCTCTTGCCTGCCTGCCGTTTTGTTTGCTGGGAAGCGAGACGCTTCATTACACTTAGGCTACATGTCATTGTAGGGAAAAAGTCCTACCCAATTGTGATTCTCTCTGCTCCTTTAGCATAAACAGTGAGTAGCAGCAGTTCGCCATTACTGTTCTCTTGCTGTAGCTGCTGGAGAAACAATGTCAGTTTCTGCAAGATTTCAATTACTAAAACATCACGGACTGCAGCACAGGAATTACAGTCAGCTATACTCCTGTGCATATTCAGGCTGCCCATGTACATTAAACATGAAATGCTTTACTGATTCATCCAAGAAAAAAACAACCTGCACACTAAAGGACAATCAAAAGTCTACCTTCAGTCATTTTTTCAGTAATCTTGCATCAAAAAGAAATGACTTTGTTTACATATATAGTCATTTAAAGAGGAATGAAACTGTCCGTTGCATGTTTTTTGACTGTAATTTTTGGTCAAATGTATATGGAATTTCCAAGCTGCATAATGTAACAGTTCAGCTGAAGGTGCCAGCGAAAGCCACTGGATTTATGTCCAATGCCAACACCAAGTTGAAAAGAAAACAAAATAAAGATAACAACTTACATTTGTTTGATTGTCTTAATACACACTTCTAAATGTTTAAGACATGACTGATCATTTTGAAATTGAAAAAACTAACAACACAATAATTTACCAATGGTCCCATATGGTGATGTAACACTATGAGCATACAGTGAGTGTGCTGTTACCTCAAAATGACCACTGTATTGGTGCTTTTCCACTGCGTGGTACAACTCGGCTCGGCACGGCTCCTTACAGCACGGCATGGCTCAGTTCGGCTTGGTTTGCACTTCCACTACAGTTTAGTGTTGCCTTACAGTGGGCAGGATTATCCCACTGTCGTTATAGTTGCGCTGCCTCTACTGCCGTGACATCATTGTAAACGCGCCACAAACACACAACAATTTGTTGAAAACATTTTTCATTCCGTGTCGCCCCATCAAGCTCTCGCTGGATCCGCTCCTCGGCTATCAACGACACTGAGGTGGGGTCGACAGGTGTGCCGTCATTGTGTCGGAATCCAGAATCATTCCCAGGAACCGAATTTGAAGAATACTCTTCTGGAGGTTCACTTGTGATCC
>JAUMHI010000058.1:2795261-2812661 GCA_032359435.1 Enteromius unitaeniatus | reverse complement strand
ATTGTGGGCAGTATAAGGTACACCTGTGCACTACTCATGATGTCAGATCAGCATCTTGATGTGGCACACCTGTGAGTATCTCAGCAAAGCAGAAGTGCTCACTATCACACATTTAGACTGATTTGTGAACAATGCTTGAGAGAAATGGTAATATTGTGTATCTGGAATGAATTTTAAATCTTTAAGTCCATCTCATGAAAAATCGGAGCAGAAACAAAGGTGTTGCGTTTATATTTTTGTTGAGTGTAATTCAGATTTTATTTTAGGCAAGTCGTGATGACTTGAGCAAGCTAAATTGATCAAACATAGTTTATGATCAGCTATGTCTGCAGCAGGCTGCTTGCTCGTTACTTTCAAACACAAAAACTTATATTTAAGGAACAGAAAATGCTCCAAACGTTGTTTTTTTTTATTTTTATTAACTGTACAACAAAATGTAATTATTTTGCTATTACAAGCAAATCCAAATGATTTCAGGCTAGGTCCTAAGCATCTCAGGTCAGGGCCAGGTTAGGGTCTAAGTCTGAGACCATGGAATAATAGGCTATACTCAGAATTTACATAAAATGTGTTTTTCAAGCGGCCACGTACGACACCCAGAGATAGCCAACTACTACACTGCGTTCATTCATCTTTATAAACAGAATAATGTGAAAAGCAGAAAAAAAGCCTAATATAATACACGGTGCAACGTGAGCAATGTGATTCTGCAACTAAATTTTAAATCCTTTAGTTCAGTTGGAAAATGTACGCTACAATTCTAAACTTATGCTATCAGCTCTACAACAGAGTGCCAGGCGGAGCGCTTGTAAGGCTAGCCTTCCCCTGGCCAAGGGGACTTGGGAGAAAAATTCCACTAAATTGGACAACAATGCCCCTGCTTCAATAAATTAAAATCTATTACATCCAACAAAGTGAAAACGAATAGACAGTGTCGATTATGACATTAAGATTGCTCACGTTGCACCATGTATTATGATGCGCATGACTTTCATTTTAAGATCATATACCCTGCCTTTACCTGACCGTAAAGAATTGTGATCTACCATACAATCAGTTACATGTATATAATATTTTTAAAACCTATTTTATTAATTTAAATCTAATTATTTTAAAAGGTTTGTTGCATGGTTAAAATACGCGACTCATAGCCTATGTGTATTTTAGAGGGGGAAAAAAATCTATAATAAACATGTAAATATATGCTATTTTAATTTCTTCCACTCCACAATAAATCCTTTTAATTTATCAGAATTTTGAAGAGAAATGCAAGAAGCTATAGCTATGTAAATGACAAGCCCAAACTAATTATTTTAGACTAAAACGAAACTGAAACTAAGGTTGGGTCTCATTCCACACACAATCAAACAGATTTACTATTTGAATGCTAAATTAATTGATTAAATGTAAATGTATGTAAACATAAATGTGAGCTGTTAAATGGATATTAACAGAAGCTGAAGCGCGCTCCTCAGTACACAGAGGCGCCAATGTCGTCACTTGCATATTATTTAAATTACTATTTTAAACCAGAATTAAAACAATATTTATTGACTTTGCGAGAAAACACTGATAAATTCCTAATTAATGACATGGCTGGCTCCGTCGGCAGAAATACAGGACACACAGGCCTATAATTTCGGGTCCCGCTGAAATGGTTGCGGGCAGATCTCTGCCAGTCTGAGTGCTCATGGTATGCACAGTACAGCTGTACACCTGCAAGGCCACTGCTGATATCCACATAATCTCACGCAATATCTTTTTTTCTTCTGACATTATAGAAACAACGATACTTCTTTTAAAAGAGGAGGTCACTTGTTGTCGTCTCCTTTCGTACAGCACAAAAATGAACCAAAACTCTGTCCCGCCCGCACGGTCAGCTGATCCAGAATCAGCCGTTTACAGCCGCTCTCAGTCCCCAGACTACTAACGAGACGCACCTGATCTAATCACCGGTAGCGGCTTAAAAGACGCTTGTTGGTAATGTTATCATTAGCTCTATTTATTTATATTTATATTTGGGTTTGTGATAGTTAGTGATATATAATTAATTCACTGTTTGAGTAACCATGGGAAGGAAACTTAGAAAAATCTATTTATAATTTAGATTTTAATTTTTTTAATTAAATTTTATTCACGTTCAAAACAAATTCTGTCCCGTTAAACACGTTTTATTAGCCTACATGACACTGTTTGTTTCAAGCCTAAAAAGATGGGTATACAATGTTTAATACATTTGGCTGTTTTTAGCCGTACTCTGGAGTTGGTTCACGCTCCGCCTATGCATCAAAACTTTAGTGACTGTTGTGCGGTTATGCTTAATAGAATCTCAAAAGCTTCCTACCAGTGGCACGAGTTCCTTAACAGTTTCATGGGGGGAAAATTAAACACTATTTTTAAATTTTGTGTCAGTAATTACCCAAATAATACTCAGAGTTTGAATAGATTCAAATTTAAAAGTGCGTACCGGAGTGTCCGGCACATTTCTGTTATGCTTACTGAAAAACAGCATATCTGTCACTCTCGGGACAAAGCAGGCACAGGCGCAATCATTAATCATATTTATCATTAATCATATTTAAAGGAGGCGGCGAGTCCTGACCGCATCACTGTCATTACTGTCTGTTTTTTAGGGTTTACATTTAGTCACATGTATTTGCACAGACACTGAACACAATCAATTTTATGCCGAGGGGATTTCGAGCCTGGGTGCGTATTGATATTTGTGAAATAAATATTTCTGTGAAACGCGTTTAGGCTGCACAGAAAGCTGACATATTGATATATAGTGATATAGCAGCAGAGGACTTTTATTTAGCTGAATGAACTGATGATTAAGTCATGGGCTCAGATTTGCTTGACCAGTCGGTGGTAAGTGGAAAACGAAATTTCGAGTCGTTTATACTTTTTCTACCCATGAAACAAAAAACTAAAATCAGCTTAAATCTTGTTATTGTGGTTTATTTTTAACAAATTAAAAAACGAAAAATTGACCCGTTTTCTCGTTTCTGAATATTTCATTCCAAATTTAAAAACAAATGGACGCAACGTACACGGACCTATTTGCACAAGCTTCCTGCGTGATGTGAATACTCATGCTCTGATGGTTCATTTGATGTTGCTTTAATACATTGAAATGTATAATATTTTCATTTTGTTTTGAAGATGAAAGTTGTAATGTGTAACTGTGTTAAAGTAAAAAAGTGACGATAAATACTTTTGGGGCAAACAAGTATTTTAGATTTTGATAGTAATGTAACAATCACATATCTCACACATAGAAAGCATGGTCATAATGTTTGGGAAAATTCACACAGAATTTAAATGCATAACCACTTGATATTAGATTAAAAAAATAAAACATTTTAGAAGAGAATGCAACACAGTTGTTTGAACCAATGAGCAATAAACCGTGTCCTCAGCCAGTTGTTTTCCATTGATTCCACACAGATTTGGCTCATCTCAATCGAGCCTTTTACTGTACAGTAGCTCGCAGTGATCATCGCTGCTGCTTCAGTTAAGTGCGTTAAATGACTGCCACCTACTGATCATGTCTTTCCTGTGTCAAATCTTTTTAATATTGATTAGTTTCGAAGCTGAATAAATGTTCTTTAAAAAAAAATAAAATAAAAAACACTCACAAATTCAGAGCTGCATTGTCCACCCAAAATTAAATCTTCCCTTCATCCGTTACATTCAAATGTTTGATATAATTTACAAATGGTCTCCATATTGCTTCAAATACATTTTAGTGAAGTTATTTTTTCTAATGGGAGGCTTGATAACATTTGTCTTAACCATTGGTTTGAACTTGGTCTGTTTGTTTTTATCCACAACAGAGCTATACATTTCTTGGCAAATAGCAAGCGGAGGTCTACAAATGTCTTTTCATTTTACTACAATTTTGTTCCTCTGGATATAAACCCAACAGAAAAAGCTTTTTGGAAGGTACAACAAAGACAGACGAAGCCTTGCCCTCCTATTATTCCATATGAATCTGACATAGTTTTGATTTTTGAAAACATGTCTGAAGGTGGCAGTAATGGAATATTTTGAAATATAGTAATTTAGGGTGTACATTCATTTTTAAAATATTAATTCTCCCTATTGTAGATACTGGTAATAACATCCATCTTTCAATTGACTCATTGATTTCTGTAATTAAAGGTTCATAGTTAGCATCAGCAATATCTTCCAGTTTTGGCAAAATCTGTATCTGTAATACTTGAACTTAACTCTGAAATTGGGTTCCTTCTTTCACTTGAATTTAGCAGTAATATAGAAGATTTTGTTTTATTTATCTTATATCCTGAAATATCACCAAATGTATTAATTAGCTGTAAAAAAGTCAAAATAGATTTACTCAAATTTGACAATAGAATGACATCATCAGCATATAAAGATATTCTGTGTTCTGTCGGTCATTATTATTCCACTAATTTGCTGATGTGAACATATTTCACTTGCTAATGGTTCAGTTGCTAGTGTGAACAACAATGGATAGAGCGGGCATCCTTGTCGACATCCTTTGCTAATTTTGATTGGTTTGGAGATAATTCTATTACTCAATTTCTGCCGTTGAGTTGTTATAAATTACTTTAACCCATTTTATGAAATTCTCTCCAACTCCAAATTTTTCTAAAACTCTAAAAAGATGGGGCCATTCAACCCTATCAAAGGCCTTTTTGGGATCCAGTGATAACAGTGCTGCGTCTGCCTTTTCTTTGTTAGCATGAATTACATTCAATACCCTTCTTACATTATGAAAACCCTGCCTTCCCATTATAAAACCATTTTGATCTTTATAATATTTGGCAATAAGCTTTGCAACCTTTTTGCTAAGAGTTTGCACATTATCTTCAGATCAGATCAGAATTTAATAAACTTATAGGTCTCATATTTTCGCATTTATTAAACGGTTTGCCGGGTTTTGGCAGTAAAATTATTAAAGCTGAAGTCATAAAGGGTGAAAAGCTACCTATTTGAAATGCCTCCATAAACATTTCCAGTAGTGGGATTAGTAATTAATTTTTACATTTTTTTATACAGATCTATCTGGTCCAGCCCTTTTTCCTGATTTCATGCTATCAATAGCATTCTCTATTTCTTCTTTGTTAATTTCCATTTCCAAGCTGGCTTTTTGTTCATCTGGAAGACAAGGTATAGGCAATTCCTATAAAAATCTGTTTAACTTTTCTAAATTAGTCTTATTTTTAACAATCATATAATTCTTCATAGGAGCTTCTAAAGGCTTTATTAATTTCTATAGGGTCCACTACATCTTTTCCATTAACTGTAACTGTTGTAATTGGTGTTTTGACCTCTAATTGTTTGATCTGCCATGGTTGTAGTTTACCTGCTATTATTATTATTATTATCATCATCATCTTTTTGTTGTTGTTTTTAACCATGCAAGTTATTGTCGTGAGGAGGCAGAAACAGTTGAGGACTTGGATGCTGATGATCTCTGGGTAACCTTTCATTTTTATTTAAATTAGTGTGGATGAATGGACAACTAGATTTGCTCACAATGTTACTAAAATGTTTAAAATTAATTTATTTTTTAATTTTATATATTTCCTGCGATTACTGGGTGATGGTTCCAGATGGGTTGTGTTAATAATCCACCCACAGAAGAAGAATACAAATGCTTTTCTATGCTTTTTCGATAAATTACATTTAATTAGACATTGTTTTTTGTGGTCTTATTTTTTTTGGTAAATTGTTACACCTGCTTCAAAATTATCTTTATTTCACTCTTAAAATAAAGTGACATTTAAAAAAACACCTGTGACAGACACCCTTTCAAATAGGCGCTAGAAAGAAACAGAAAAAAAAAGCTTCTCAAATCTATTTTTAAGTTTCGGAGAAAATCATGTTCTTTTTCATCCTTTTTGCTTCCCGTACATGCAGTTGTAGTTTATGAGTAAGTGACGTTAGTTCTGACAATACGCGTTACACGTCATCTACTCAAGACTATAGTTTGAATAAGTAAATGGAACACATTCCGAGGGGAACGGAATCGACTGCTGCACCGGCAAGAGATTGTAGTTTAAACACGAAAACGGAGCGTGTGCTATAAATCACGACCAGAAAAATTACATCGTTTGTTTCTTGACAAAATAAGCACGTTTGACATGGCATAAATGGCCATACTGACGGTCATTCTTACCCTTTTGCTGTGACGTCTGGTCGTCGGAGCTCTGTGCTGATAACCGGAGGACTTTCGTCTTTAGCTCTTTACACATACTGACACTCCTAAACGACATATTTAGGGTGAACGAGTAAATATTTAGACGTATTCCGGCCGTTCGAATAAAACTGCAGAGTAACATAAACGGCAGGCAGCATGCTTTCTGAAAGCAGGAAGCCACGTTTGACAGCACTTTAAAATAAAACACCGCTTCAAAATAAAAGCCCCTTTGTAACACAAATTGCATTACAAAAAATAAAAAATAAATAAAAATCAATTAACGTTAATGTAGATTCTTATTTCAGTGGCGCAGGAAAAACAAATTTTGAGTAAACAACCCAGGTGCATCCTGTCAAGACCGATAAGTATAATTAACTTGCTTTAATTAAGACTAATTACTAATAAATATAAGGTAGATCGACCACTTCCGGTGTGGATTAACCATATTACAAGCAAAACGGAAAAATGGAGTCAATTGCAGGTGAGATATTTTCGCACATTTAAAGAATGTCATAGACTGATATTTCTTAATAATGTCAACATTTCAGAAAACACTGAAAAATCTAACACCGAAATAAAAGATCTTCCTGCAGATCAGGTAAATTGCATGCTTCTGTATTGATTATTTTAATACCACTGTTATTTAACTTATTAGTGCATCATTCTTATTTCCAAAAAGTGCCATTCTATGCGACTTTTGGAGGGTCTTGATGACAAAATCTCTGAAAGACAAGAGCAGATCGAGCTCTGCACCGTGATCCTGAATGACCTGCTGGAAATTCAGAACATTGTTGCTGTATGTTTTTAACATTATTTTAGATTCTTTTAAAATGGTGTTTGCAGAGATACTCATTTTGTTTTTATTTTGGTAGACAAGAGGCCTTGAAAATGCATCACTTCGAGGACTGGATAAATGAAGTGTTTCCTTTCAGTATTTTAAAGCTACAAGTTATGTGTATATAAAAATAAAATCTTGATTATTAATGCCTTGGGATAGAGCACTTTCATTAAACGTGTAAAATAATGTAACAACTCAGACAGGATTTTACTGTTATTGTATTGCTTTTTGATTCAAAAAGTTATTACTTTGCCATAATACTTTATACAAAACAAGCATATGAGAAAGATTTCACATACATTCTTTAAAAATACATATTTTTACAGTTTCCTCACACTTTGGGTATCAAAAGCAGTCCTTATGGAAGCATTTGTTTCCTCTTTACCTCAAGCTTCTGAGACTCGGCTAACATGCCAGACCTTTGTCTAGTGTCCTTTGCTGCCTGAACCAGAAGAAACCTAAAATAATGAAAAGTAACTGCTTAATAAGCTAGTTTGTTGCACTAAAAGACCAAATCATAAGTTAATGCCTTAAATGACCCATATGTGAATGAAAACATAATGATGATGATGATGATGGCACCTAATGGTGGAATGATTTTTATATTTATATATATATATATATATATAAATAAATGTTGACAGTCAATCAAGTAGTTCTTTTACCAGTATTTTTCCAACATTAAAACAAATGCAAGATTTTCATGTCATGTGGGGGTCAATTAAAAAAAAAAAAAAAAAATTAAAGCAGCGATAATTTTCAACAGGAAAAAATATACAAATACATACAAAACATTGCAATGCCCAGATACAAAACAAAACAGATTAAGTCACACCAAACAACTGTACACAACACAAACATTTTGATAGGTGAGACATATAGAGAAAAAAAAGGCTTTTAAACTTGAAATACTCGATGCAATAGGACATGGCTCTTTCTCTAAATTATGACTTGCATACTAAACATGACCACTGTATGCCGACACATGATATTTTACTTCTGAACATGTACAGCTGAAGTGATTTTGTGTGTGTTTTATTTATATGCTCTATGACTTTGCATAGTTACTTAATTTTGTTAAGTGATTAATAATAACTGCCTTCAATCAAAATGTCCTATCCAAATATACGAAAAAAAACCCCAATAAGGTCAGAAAGCGTATGCATTAATTATTATTATTATTAAGGTACGGTTGATCATTATATTGGCTGGACCCCAAAGTAAGTGCATTTATTAGAGAAAAAAACAGTTTGTTCAAACAGATCACATTATAATGTTCTAGTATTAGGTTTGCACAGGCCCCATCAATAGATATTTAATAAGAAAATGTAGTGGAATAACAAAGCAACTGATAAGCATTTTGTGAGTAATGTATACAAGATCTATCAGCGCAATGAAGCATCACTCAGTTCACGGTTTCATTTGGCACAGGCTACGAAAAGCCTCGCTCAATAATATTTAGCCGATTCAAATTCTCCATATCTAGTCCATGCTAAAACGAAATAACTATCATGAGTTGTAAGGCAATTCTTGTCCTACTTGAGTCTGAAACACAAGGATCTGCGAAGAACTACATACTGCATAAGAGATGCACAGGTGACGGTAAAGGCAGTGCAGAGTCACTTCTCTCATCTCACACCCAAAGTCTGATTACTCATAGTTCTATACAAAAATACAAATACAATCTAAAGGCTTAAACATTTATCATCTTAAATGTACTATGTATTTACATTATGGTCAGCTTTTAGAACCTCTATACAGCAGTGGTATAAAAATGACGGGGCAAACGAGCAGCATTTGCTGGGTCAGCTGAACTGTGGCTGGGTAGTGCACTACAAGCAGGAAACCATAAATACAGACAGACAAAAACACACAATCATGATCTCAGAATATACTGCTGCTTGTTTTTCTGCATCCCTGAGCGGGCCACGAGAGACTCAGGCGGGTTTAGAAACTGGGTTCACAATAGAAAAAGTGCAGGGAGACACTGATAAAAGGCAGGAAACAGAGATCTGTAAGAACCGATGGGGAAAAACCAAATAAAAAAGCAAAAGCAACCACATTACAAAGGCAAAACCATTGATTTCATCACAAAGTATTAAAGGAGGGGGGGGGGATGGGTTAGAAAACGTCATATTGTTCAACTTGTTCCCAAGGTGTAATTTTTTGCCACAGCTTACTAATTTGTTCCCTTGATTTAGCAAACTAATTGAACTACAACAAGGTAATAGTAGCCAATAATTTACTACAATGAGAGAGTGAATTAATAAATTGTGGCCAAAGTTGTAGTAAATCATGGCTATTATATAATTAAAACTAATTAGTAAATCGTACAAAAAAAACAAAAAACAAAAAAAAAACATTTGTTGTGGAAACAAATTCTTTGTGGCCACTATGTGATTATTAAAAAAAAAATAGTATAAATTCAATTCAGTTGAAATATATTTATATTTGTTCATCGTTTATATTATTTTTACATATAATTAAAATTTTAGGTATTAAATCTGTCATTCATTTAAAACTGTTAATTTTCTTTATGCAAAAAGTACCATTTTATTTATTTTTTGACTGAGGGAAATGTGACCCAGATTATTTCCAGACAGGTTTTGTGAGATTCATTTAAAGTAAGACTTAGTTAAGGGAAAATCTAGAAAAATATAGTGAAAACTTGGGAATAAAAGCTACATTTATCCAACAATCGAGTATTTTAATAAATTAACATACATAAAATTAAATACTAAGTTATAGGCAGCCAAACAAACCTAAATTACATTTAAAAGGCAGGTAAATGTTCATGGCAGTTTATCGAGAGTGACAAACTGTAAAATAAAATCTCTCTCAAAAAAAAAAAAAAAAGAAAAAGAAAAATCACATTATTACATATTTTGAGCACTGCAGCTTTTCTAATAAATTACACATAAAAAAACTTAAACGCTTTAATGTGCAGGACTTTTCGTAGATGACTTCATTACCCACAAACTGTGATGAAGGCCTTGCTGTGGAATCCTAGACACACCAGTGAAATAACGTGCAGTACATTCCCATCAATCTAGTGTGTTTCAAGTTTAAACTCAAGTACAGCATGATGCCGGGCCAAATCTTTTTTGTACGGTGAATCTCTATAAGCAGATTTAGATCTTTAAATAATCTCTGAAATAATCTACCAAAACAGTGAGGTTAAAACACTACCGAGCAACTAAGCTACTTCTCCTGGTGCCCTAATCTGCTCCGTCTGCTATTCTCCCTTAAAAGTGCACCAAAAACCACTCAGTTGGATCAGAACACCACACAGGCCTGGGGAGAGATGCGTATGCCTATAGCAGAGGTACAGGTGTATGTGAGATACCCATCTGTACACGGTACAGATGAACAAGTGAGGCCTGAGCCTCTAGGGGATGCTGCTGCTGCCTCCATCGGTCATGCCGAACTCATCCACCATCAGCAGCGCCTCGATGTTGGCCGTGGTGTCTGGACTGAGTAGATCTGAGACATCCATACCAGCCAGGCCATCGCTGGGGGTGCTGGGGGTCACTGGAGTGGCCAGGTTGTGCTGCTGGGCCTCGGAAGGGCTCTCTTTGGACGGGCAGCAGGAGCGAGGCTCTTCGGGGAGGGCAGGGGGAACTGGAGGAGGCACAGGAGCAGGAGGAGGAGGCGATGTGTTCTTTGACTTCTCCAGTGAGGAGGCAGCACTCTTGTCCTTAGCTGAGTCTCTGCAGGCACACTGGCACTGGCAGGACTCCTCCTGTTTTATGATGATGACCGGCAGACTCAGACCGATCTGCTGCACTGCGTTCCCTGAAACAACCACAACAACCACCTATGAGATGATCTGTATTGAACTGCCTTGTTAAGGCTGCATGATAATGGGTAAATTGATCTAAAAATCAGCAAAAATGTATCTATTATATATTCATTCATTCACTTTTTATCGCCATGCCACAGCACCAAGGCTATTTTCATTCTTACATTAGAATTAATTACACAAGGTATACAATAAAGAAAAAAATTCTATATATACTACAGAAAAAAACTTTTTTAATACATTCAGGCGATGCATTTTTAAATAAATCAGTTAAACACAACTCTCAAACCATTGTCTATTTACATAATAATAATAAACAAAACCAGAAAAATCAGCAACACTTTACAATAAGGCGTCATTTGTTAACATATTAACTAACATGAATAAACAATGAATACATTTATTCATTAATATTTATTAATATTAGTATTTTTTAATCTTTGTTAATGTTAGTTATTAAAAATACAATCCTTTGTTGTTAGTTCATCTTAGCTCACAGTGCATTAAATAATGTTAACAAACACAACTTGTAATTTTACTAATACGTTAGTAAATGCTGAAATTAGCATAAACTAAGATGAACTAAAAATGTACACTTCTACAGTATTTATTAATGTTAATTCATGTTGTTAATCAATGTTAACTAAAGAACCTTAATGTAAAGTGTTACCAAACAATCTTATGAAATATGCTGCAGTCGTATTTGTTTGGCAAGTCAATCAAAATATAATAGTGATTACTTTTTAATCTCTCTTTTTTTTTAGAATGATTTCCCAAAATAAAGGGAACAACGACATATACATGTGTCATATATGTCACCCTGGACAACAAAACCAGACATAAGTGTTAATTTTTCCAAAAATTAAGAATGATACATGATCTGAAGGCTGAATAAATAAGCTTCCCATTAATGCATGATTTGTTTGGCCAAGATAAAACTATATGAAAATCTGGAATCTGAGGGTACAGAAAAATCTAAATGCTGAGAAAATCACCTTTAAAGTTGTCCAAATGAAGATCTTATCAATGCATCTTACTAATCAAAAATTAAGTTTTAATATATTTTCGGTAAGAAATTGACTAAATACCTTCATGGAACATTACTTTACTTTTTATTTACTTACTATCCTAAGCTTTTTTGGCAAAAAAGAAAAATCTATAATTTTGACACATGCAATATATTTTTCATTACAAACCCATAAGACCTTTATTCATCTTCAGAACACAAATTAAAATATTTCAGAAAGTATCACAACACAATGTAAGCACGCGGATTTAAAGTATTTGCCATAATCAGCCTTGTTTACGTCTGGGGGAAAAGGATGTCATATAATACTGAAAAAAATTATAATATTTATACTGAAATAACAAATGGTTAGACAGCGATTCAGACAGCGGAGTTGCAGGTTTTGATTAGTGATTATGCAGCAGTCCATCCTGTTTTTTTAAGGCAATAATTACTTCAAGCTTTGAGTGGTTTAATCCAAGTCTTCTAAAAAGACATGTTCGCTTTTTTTAATGAACAGATTTTCATAAAGGCTTTTATTTATATATATTAGGGGTGTAACGATACGCGTATTCGTATCGAACCGTTCCGTACAAGGCTTTCAGTTTGGTACCCATTACAAACCGA
The DNA here is from genome assembly GCA_032359435.1 of Enteromius unitaeniatus. NCBI lineage: Eukaryota > Metazoa > Chordata > Actinopteri > Cypriniformes > Cyprinidae > Enteromius > Enteromius unitaeniatus. The sequence goes on along the minus strand of JAUMHI010000058.1, from coordinate 2,800,195 downwards.
ATGATTCAGACTAATACTTTTATATTTGAAAAAACAAAAAGGAAGAAGTGTGTAAAATATAATGTTTTCAGTGCTATCCTCAAAAAGGCAGCCCAAACGACTGGACAGGCGACTACTGACTGCCCCTCCCACACCAAAACAGACGAAAACTAGAAACACGCACATTACAAACTATCCCCGCGGCATTCAGGTAGGCAGCTCCAACAGATTCGAACAGGGCACTCTTAGCAAAGAACAAGAAAGATTGTGACCGTCTTTAGCTGAAGCACAACAGCGGCTCATGTGTTAAAGACACGATCTGTGCTGTCTTAAGGAAAATTTGGACACTCTCATTTGTCTGAATTAAAAAAAAAACTAACTTTAATGTATTGAAACTGAGTTCCATTTATTTATAACTACTACAATATTACATTTCATTTTTTATAAGGAAGCATTTGGTTTTGGTGATAAAGGAGGTTTTGTTTTATTTGTTGCTAAGAAGAAACCCCGGAAGATATGTGAATTATAGCTCCATTGTTGTTCAAGCCTTTTATGATCATACTTTTATGTTATAAGTTTTAATTAAAAAAAAAAGTGGGAAAAAAATGTTATGTTTTCGATTTCGGCTGTACCGAAAACATACCGAACCGTGACACCACTGTGTCGTATCAAACCAAACCGTGATTTGACCATTACATAATAACCTAAGATCACATTTTTATCAATTATCATTGCAAAAATCTCTGTTAAACATTTGCTCATTCTGTGTATTTTGTGTGTTAGGCCTATTTCAGACCTCACAGACAGATTTCTGCCATAACAGGATTGTATTCTCATGTAACAAAGAGCTAGCACCATGTGCACAGGAATGATTAAATGCATGCGGAATACCTACAATCCCACATTGACATGAGACTTTGTAATTGACAGAAGGCAGATGTGATGAGAGAGCGAGATGCAGCACATGTATATTCATGGACGGCAACATTGTGTTTGTTGGCTTAAAGCAGCATGTAACTTTTTCTGAGTTCAAAATTTGTGAAATGTACAGTACAGGCCACAAGTTTGGACACATCTTCTCATTCAATGCGTTTTCTTTATTTTCATGACCATTTACATTGGTAGATTCTAACTAAAGGCATCAAAACTATGAATGAACACACGTGGAGTTATGTTCTTAACAAAAAAAGGTGAAATAACTAAAAATAGTAGTTTCTTAAAAATAGCCACCCTTTGCTCTGATTACTGCTTTGCACACTCTTGGCATTCTCTCAATGAGCTTCAAGAGGTAGTTGGCTGAAATGGTTTTCCAACAGTCTCGAAGGAGTTCCTGTTGAGTATCCTGTTGAAAAATAAATGATCGTCCAACTAAACGCAAACCGGATGGGATGGCATGTTGCTGCAGAATGTTATGGTAGCCATGATGGTTTAGTGTGCCTTCAATTTTGAATAAATCCCCAACAGTGTCACCAGCAAAACACCCTCACACCATCACACCTCCTCCTCCATGCTTCACAGTGGGAACCAGGCATGTGGAATCCATCCATTCACCTTGTCTGCGTCTCACAAAGACACAACGGTTGGAACCAAAGATCTCAAATTTGGACTCATCAGACCACAGCACAGAATTCCACTGGTGTAATGTCCATTCCTTGTGTCCAAACAAATCTCCACTTGTTTTTCTTTAGTTAGCTGATTGGTTTTTGCCATAATATGAATTTTAACAGTTGTCCAATAGTAGTAACCTGACTTCTGCACAACACAACTGATGGTCCCGACCCCATTTAATAAAGCAAGAAATTCCACTAACCCTGATAAGGCACACCTGTGAAGTGAAAACCATTTCAGGTGACTACCTCTTGAAGTTCATCGAGAGGATGCCAAGAGTGTGCAAAGCAGTAAGCAGAGTAAAGGGTGGCTATTTTGAAGAAACTAGAATATAAAAGATGCTTCCAGTTCATTTCACCTTTTTTTGTTAAGTACATAACTCCACATGTGTTTATTCATAGTTTGATGCCTTCAGTTTGAATCTACCAATGTAAATGGTCATGAAAATAAAGAAAACACATTGAATGAGAAGGTGTGTCCAAACTTTTAGCCTGTACTGTATATAATGAGCCAGTACATCCAAACTGCCTTTTTTCTTATCCCGAATCACTACGATACACTTAAAATAAGTGCTTATATTCAAACTTTTGTAGCCTGTTTAGGTCATAGACATAGACAAACTTGAAGAAGTAGCTATGGTTAGAATTTTCTTCCATGGGATGCATGCAATTCTGTTTAAGTTAGTGCTGCATTAAAAGCAGGGCACGGTAGACGTAGGATCCACAGCTAGATCAATTAGTATAAAAGGCTATGATTAAAACGACCAAAATTTGAAGTTTCAGAAAATACTAAAATTAGCGAACATTATGGGATTCTTTCCATTATTGATCGTACTGAGGTCTGGCAACATATTTGCACTTGTTTCTACTTCATATTGGTAAATGAGGCCCATTGTTTTGTTTCATGATAGTAGAAGGAAACAATCTTAAATCCACATATTTTATTGCACTTTTTTTGTAGGTGTCTGCCGATTTCAATCACTAATCTGCAAAGGCTGTTCTCTTAAATGAGTCAGAAATGTCTATTTCAACAGCAGTTACATACACCAAAATGTAATTTTTTTCCCCCTATCTACATTCTCAAGGGTATTTCAACCCATCTGGCAACATCTGGCAACCTCAAGCTTATTATCAGTGCAATATAATGTCAAATGGAAAAACGTTTTAAAGGATTTGAAGCTGGAATTGCAATAAAAAAAAATACAAATCTATTGTCACCTTATCTATTGTCACAGTACATTTCATTACCATCAATAAATATTTAATAATACCTGAATGTCCACCGACTGGTATGGCTGTTGTAAAAAAGACCTTCTCTACTTTTGGGCCCTGTGAATAAAAGCAGTAGTAATGTCAATAACTGAAAAGAATAAATAAAGGTATGCCATTAATTCGAACGTTAATTACTTATTACGTTAATTACTTACAGCAATAAGAACCTGTTACTGAAGTAATTTTAACTGATGTCTGTATGTAGGGCCATAGTGACGTTCAAGTCAACTTTCTGTTTCAAATTTGTGTAATAAAATTTTACGAAGTGTGCCTTCAAGGAAAAATTGGCCGCTGAATTTAAGAAACATCTTAAAGAAGTCAATCAAGAAGTTCATAGCATCAAATCTTTGAATGTCATCTTGATTCCTGGCATAGTGGTTTATTCTTAGCCAGAACAAAACACAATCCTATACGTCACATATAATATGAAGCAAGAAAAACTGCACTTTTAACAACAGGATGACAGTAAGATTTTAACATTATAAACATGTTGTTAGCAATGTTGTTTAATATGTATTAATAAGTTGCTTCCATGTTTTAACCCATTCCTAAAATGTGTCTAAAATAATGCTAGTATACTTAACCAATAATATTAAACTTATGTCGTAATTCCAAACCCATACAATCTTTTTCTCTAAAACATCAAGCTTTAACAAGTCCATAAAGACATCGTGAGAGAAATATTTTACTTTCACAATGTTATTTTTGACAACTGACTTGCAGACTTGAAATGGAGCGACAGAATACTCCTAGGCTTCATTAAATTTCTGTTTTGCATAGAAATAAAAGTCTTATGAGTTTGGAATTACACAAGAAAGTAATGATTAAATAATGACAGAGCTTTAATTTGTGGGGGAACTACACCTTTAAGGGCAGCTTAATTTCAGCTTAAATAGACAAAACATAAGATTGAAACACGAAGCTGAGGCTAAATTAAAGCAGAAAAGCAGTTTGTAGTTGAACTGTTATCTGCTGTACCTGTTGTTCAGGGTTTTGCTGCGCACTAGCGGCACTGCTGAGGATCCACTGCAGGTTCTGATCAGACATAACGATGCTGGGCTGCAGGCCGAGGGTGGGGGCGATAGTGATTGTAGGAGGAGGAGGAGGAGGAGCCAAAGGCACCGTGTGCGTTACTGCCGCCGTTACCTCAGTCGTCACGGCCGGCCCCACACTGGAGACCGCAGGAGTTGGTGGAGGAGGCACCGGCTGAGATGTGGAGGTCAGGGTCACATACTGCTGGCTGACTGAGGGTGCAGATGGAGCGGGCACTTCTGCTGAATGTGCCGCGGTGGGCGGAGCACATGGGAAAGTGGAGGTCAGTAATGAGCTGCTGGCAGCGGGAGGGAGTGGGGCTGGCTGAGAGAGGAGTGGCGTAGATGGAGTCTGAGCCTCCACATCAGGGGTCGTAATGGAGCATGACGAAGTAGAGTTGGATGAAGGGGGTTGAGCAGACACGTCTGCAGCAGCTGTCTGAGGTGATGGCTCAAGGCCAAAAGACTCTGATAGGTTATCTGGAGAGACAGAGGCTTGACGTCAAATTGAGCAAAAGGATATGTGATGGCTCACTCCTACTGTGAAGTACATTGTCATAAATTTGCTGGTCGAAATGTTATCGATGGAAATCACATAATTAAAATATAATCAACATCTTCTAAAAAGATTGCGAGCAAGTTTTACCACGCTGTTCGTGCCGTGTTTCTAACATTTTGCTACCAAGTATAGTAAGTGTCCCAATTTGTGTACGTATACACCAAGTCATCATGTATTAGTTACATTGTAACACATTTTAAACATGTTTCAAGAATGTTTTCAATCTGTGTCAACTTGTCATTTTTACAAATTGTTACCATGTTCCTATTATGTTTTAAGTCAAGTCAAGTCACTTTTATTTATATGGCGCTTTTAACAATACAGATTGTACCAAAGCACTGAACATTATCAAGTAGGAGAACAGTGTGATGGTAATGTATAATGACCAGATTAAACTATTTATTTATCGAATGCAGAGACGGTCTCTGTAATCAAAATGACGATAATCACTAGAAATCAGGTGTCCCCAACTAAGCAAGCCAGAGG
>JAUMHI010000058.1:2780056-2794380 GCA_032359435.1 Enteromius unitaeniatus | reverse complement strand
TCCAGTTCAGTTTTAAACACATGTTAGATTGTGTAAGGACTTATAGTGTGTGTGTGTGTGTGTGTGTGTGTGTGTGTTTTAACACATTGTTAGTAGTGTTGCCAACAGTGCCAAAATGTCTGTATTCGGTACGGATACCAGTGAAAATTCATGATTTTCTTTAACAATTTCGCACTATTTTTAATAGTGAAGTCAAACTTAAATAGAATTGACAAAAATCAGGCATTCTTTACTTATTTAAAATTGTGTTTCTGTTTTTTTTTCACAAAAGAAAATAAGTTTCACCCAATTTAATTTGACTTTTAATTGTTGAAATTCACTTTTGAGGGGGTAAGTAAAGGAGATTTACTATTAAAATGAATATTTAAACACTAGTGGTAGTAATAGCCTATCACATACATTATTCTTAATTATAGTAATATATTTCTGACAAAAGCTCTAAACCAACTTTTATTTTGACGAGTTGCCACGAATACATTTACATTTCTGTGTGCATATGATATGATGCAGGTTTTACTTAAATTAAACTGTAGAATGCAGTTTTTCTCTCAGAGTAGTTCTGGAGATGTTGTTTATGTATTTATATCCACATTGAGACGGCAGATGCTAAAATCACAGCGAGCGGCATGCGCTTCAGTGTATAGTCAACAAAACTGCTTGTCTCTGCCATTCATTCATTAACACAGAGACGCACAAAACATAAAGGGCTACGTTCCTAACTTTTCTTGGTACTAAAGTACCAGGTCTTTTGACAACACACTGCTAGCATGTTTGCCAATGGGCAAATCTGGCCAAGATGTTGAGGTCACACCTCTACTCTTTTTCGAAAGATATCCTGGGATTCTTAATGAGAACACAATGAGTCAGGACCTGTGTCCCAGGAGGTCTCCTATCCAGTTACTGACTAGGCTCAACCCTGCTTAGCTTCAGTGGGTGACCAGTCTTGGTGTCACTTATGGCATTCCCTCATTTCCACTGCATGGTACGGCATGGTAATGGTTTGGTACAGTTCACTTTTGGGAGGTTTTCCACTGGGAACAGTACCTGGCACTTTTTTTAATACCACTGCCGTGGAGGTTCCAAGCATACCGTGCTGTTACCAAATAGTGACATGTACACTATTCTAAACACTGAGAGAATCGCCACTACCTGCGTCATTGAACTTGTGGGAGACACACACAGACCTGCTAGATTTAAATCAGCAAAGCCAGTGAGAGAACGAACGCAACTGTTTTGAATAAGTACCCCCTTCTTTTAAAAAATGTTTCTGAACCCAGCCGAGCCATGCTGTACTAAACCGTGTAGAGCCGTACCACGCAGTGGACATTATTCAAACCGTACTGCATAACCTGGTAAATTCAAACACAAAAAAGTTCTTGCCTGTGGGTTTAGGGTCATCTGGGCTGACACTGTTCTCAGGACTCTGGAACATCAGCTCAAAGATTCGTATGGGGGTGACGCTGTTCAGATCCAAACCCTGAGACTGAGACATGAACATGTGTTGAGATGAACTCATATCTGAGAGATGACTGAGAACAGCTCTGTGTAATCGAGGACGCGACTCACATTGTGGTTCTCCTGGAGTTCAGAGTCTGTGGAAATGAGGCTCAAATCACTGAGGCACAGCGAGTGATTTGCATCCTGCAGTTAACAAGTACAACATCACCAATTAAGTCCACTGTTCTAAAGCGGCCGTGTAACAAAGCAGCCTCACAGGGCTGTGATTGTGTGAGTACGCACCTCTGACAGCGGGTGACTGCTCATGGTGAATGCTGGACCTTTATCATGACCCCGAATATGACTCTTCAGGCTGTACTGAGTGCTGAACGTCTTCTCACAGCCATCGCTCGGACAGAAAAAGGGCTTCTCTCCTGGAACAGAAAAAGACCAAAACAGATGAACTGGACAGGTTCTCTCATCTAAATAAGGTATATCTATCTATATCAAAACATATATACATACAGATATCTATTTCAATTAATCTATTTTTTTTTTATTAAAAAATAAAAGATTCTGAATGGAAGGATTTTCTGGACTTGTATTTTCAACACAAAAAGTATTTTCTATTTTGCATTTTCAATATGTGGACGCATAAATTGTGACAATGCAATTGCAAATTTTGCATTGCAGTTTGAATTTTCACAAATACACACTAACCGCCACATTTTAAATGAAAAAGCAAAATCCATTTGCAACTGTATTTTCCATGTCTTACACGCTATGAGTATTATTGAAATAGCGATATTAATTGCCATATTTGCTTTTTCTTTTCCTCTGCGTCGTGCATGTAACCTGCCAAAAACTCAAACGGAATTGCAATTATGCATTTGAATTTTCAATGTCTACATCAACACTGTCAATCCAAGTGAAGAGGCAGGACAATACTAGGAGGCATGTTTGTATTGGGAGGTGACTTCACTTAAAGACGACAATGCCGAATGCTTTTTTCATTGAAGTTAATCGATAAAGACTCCTCTAAATAAAGCTGCTAATAAGTTTGTGCCCGTGTGAACGAACAGACAACTAATTTAAAAAGCAACTGTTTTTTTTTTTTCAAAAGATTATACCCTGTTAACAGCAGGAGCAACGGTATGCACAATAAGTCAATATTCACTATTAACATACTAACTATTAACTTTTACATTTAGATTATTAAATGTTCTGTGAGTAAGTATGGTGACACAAAATAAAACATGGCGATTTTTTAAGCATATATAAAAAAAAAGATAATATAAAGTAGTATCATCACTACTTGGTTGTATTGGCATAAGTGAGAGTGAGAGGAAGAGGGAGGGGGAGTTTTCAGCAGTGATGATATTACACGCAGTGACACGGGGGAGATATGCATTAAGTTGTCTAAGTTGAGGGAAGAACAAAGGTGGTGTTTTCCTTTAACATAATAAAAGTTGTTTTGTAAGTTACACAACTTCGCCAGCAGATGGCAGTACAGGTACATCTAAATCACGAAAAACTTTATTTTGATGATTAGAGCTTACAGCTCATGAAAGTCAAAATCCAGTATCTCAAACTATTAGAATACTTCCTAAGATCTATATATAAAAAAAAAAAAGGATTTAAAAGCAGAATTGTTCAAGCTCTTTAAAAGTATGTTAATTTATGCACTCAATACTTCGTCGGAAGTGTTTTAGCACACACTCCAGCATCAGTAAAGACTGGCATGGAAGTGATCAGCCTGATGTTCTGCTTAGGCACTATTGAGCCTCCAGCTCATCTGGATGGTAGTATCGACTGTTTCTCATCTTTCTATTGAAAATTTCCCATTAATTCCATATGTGGTTCAGGTCAGGCATGTTGGCTGGCCAAAATAGCCCAGTAATATCATGGTCAGCAAAGCATTTGGAAGTGGTTTTGTCACTGTGGACATGTGCTGTAAAAGCAAATCATCATCTCCCTAAAGCTTCTCAGGAGATGGAAGCAAAAAAGTACTCATAATCATCTGATGGACTGCTGCATTGACTTTGGACTTGATAAAACACAACGGTCAAACACCAGCACCCCAAATCATCACTGACTTCACAGCTTGGATTTTCCTGCCTCTCCAGTCTTCCTCCAGACCTTGATTTCCAAATGAAAAGCTAAATTTACTTTTATCTGAAAAGAGGACCTTGGACCACTGAGTAATTGTCCATTTATTTTTCCCCTTTGCCCAGTTAAGATGATTCTGACATTGTTTCTGTTTGAGAAGTTTTTTGGTTTCCCTTTTCCTGAAGACGTATGACCGTGGAGACTCTTGATTCACTGACTACAGCTTCTTCCTTCCAGTAAACTTTACATTTTATATGCTTTGATACAGCACTCTGTGAACAGCCACTCCTTTCAGTAATTACCTTGGTTGATTTTCATTGTGGAGGGTGTCAACAATTGTCTTTAGGACCATTGTCAAGTGAGCAGTATTCTCTATTACTGTAGTATCAAAGAACAAGAGAATCCGGAATTTAAATTGCAGGCATGGTTTCACTTTTTGAAATTAGTTTTTCCATGTCATTCTAATTTTTTGACATGTACCAGTATAGCACTACTGCTGGGGAGTTACTGTATCAACTACAGATGTTTGATTTCATGTTTCATTTAAAACTAAAAGCGAAAATACAAACGGTAATGCAAGATGTGCAAATGCATTTGGATTATGTCACAATCCATGCGTTCACATATTGAAAGCACAATTGACAATACAATTTACGATTCCATTTGGAAATAGTCCAGAAAATCCTTTCATAATTCTGGGTTAGTACTTATGATAAATAACAATTAACAACTAATTTAATGAGTTAAGTTTAAATAGTCTTCTAATATAATTTGCAACATTTTATAAATGCAAGGCTGTATTTATTTGTTAAAAAAAAACCATATATAAAAATAATAATAATAATTTAAAAAATAGTTCAGTATATAGATCAGTATCATTACTCCAGTCTTCAGTGTCAGATGATTTAGAAATCATTCTAATATAGTGATTTGCTGCTCAGGAAACATTTATTATCATCAAGGTTGAAAGTAGCTGTGCTGTTTCATATTTTTGTGGAAACTGTGATAGAAAACAGTGTTTATTAAAAATAGAAATCTTTTATAACCATATAAATGTCTTTACCATCACTTCTGAGCAATGTAACTCTAACTTGCTAAATAAAAGTATACATTTGTTTAATAAAAATGGTAGTGTACGTCACAAATGTGTAATAGAGGATGGATACCGGGCCGGGTCGGGTCAGGCTCGGTCACATCAGCGTGAATGTTGAACGAGGGCAAACCTCAGCAAAAAACAAAAAACTGATTCTCAGTTTATGAAGCCCTTTACCAGAGGTCAGAAACCCCTCAGCTGTGTGAGGACATATGAAGCAAACAGACATATGAAATATTGGTTTGGAAAATAAGTTTTTTTTTTTTTTTCTTTTGACAAAATATAAAAGAGAAGTATTTCTAATTGTTTTTGGTTGAGTATCACATTTGATACATTGTGTTTTATGACTCATATAATATGATAAAGAGAGAGAGTATGGAATCATACCTGATAAGAAAAAATATGTAAATAAATCTTTATAACAGTACAGCAGATACTTACATAAAATTATAAAAAATATGAGTCACTCTACATTATTTTCAAAAGATATAAACTGTCATGGATGTTTACAGAGCAGAGGTCACTTTTTTTTATTCCAATGTGAGAGATGGACTTTTGTGTGTCTTTTTTTTATTATTATTTTGTGCTGTATTAATGGCTACTGTGTTTCAAAAGCAGTAATAAATAACACTTTAATATCTAAAGAGTATTCATGTGATTTTATACATTAATAATTTTGTAAAATGAATAAATGCATAATAATCATCATAACCTTAAAAGCGTTATTCTTCAGACTATAATCGTACCATCAAAATCGATAAACATTGAATCCCTACTCGCGCATGCACAGAATGCACATGTTAAGTTTGCCGTCATCTGTAGTCTGTGCGGTGTGTTCGAGTGCAGCTTTTTTGTCCAACGCTGCCAACAGAAGACAACAACACAGTCGGCTTTCATCGCCTCTAGTTGGTTGGCGTTGACTTGGTGTGTACCAGCCTTCAGAAATTTGCTCATCAAATATGACAGTGTTGGCTTTATAGTGTGAATACATTTTTAACACTTCGTGCATTGCTTTCATTTTGAATTCATTTATGGGGCAGACTGCCAGTGGCTTACCGGTGTGTGTCCGTACATGTGTTTTCAGGTGATGACTAGCAGCGAAAGCTTTACCACAGCCATCATGATCACACCTGCAGACACAAACGTACCACATTTATGATTAAGGAGGTACTCCGACTACAGTATTAGAAAACAGACCACTGGGTCTACTTCCAATGGGACTGGCTGCACAAAATTAAGATCTGATCACATCTCACACCTGTGTGGGTGCGGTATAAATTAATCAGATATCCTCACCGGAAAGGTTTTTCCCCTGTGTGTGTGCGGATGTGCTTCCTCAGGTCACTGAGTGTGGTGAAGTACTTGGTGCATCCCTCTGATTCACAGTTAAACGTCTTGCCAGTGTGCAGCCTTTGGTGTGCTTTCAGTCTGACGAGAACAACACAGTAATTATACACTGATCAGGTTTAGTCTCTAAGCAGATGCTTTTATACAAATGAATGAATAATGACAAATGTTTTATTTTAAGTGAACACTAGATGCAAAGCACCTAGATTCTGTAAAGATTCTTTAAGATTCTGTAACAAATTAGCTAAAGAGGGGAATATTTATAATTAATTATACGCGGTTATAAATAATAATACATATTTAGATTCGATTTTAGAATTAACTGTAGCAGAATTAATGTTACAATTATTTTATCTGTCCATCCATCAAGCAGATAATATAATTCTTTTTCAATTCTAGGAATGGTTATTTCCTGGCCAAGGAAGGATAGTTTTCCTACTCTGCAGCACTAGCAGTAATTTTGCATGTAGCCAAAGGATCAACATTCAGTGAAGTCGGATTGTGAGCAGCACACAGAGACAATCGATTGTGAATATAAGGAATTTAATAAATGAGGCTATAGGTAACATACAACAGAATTCAGCAAACACATACATACAGGATAAAGGAAAGTAAGGAAGAGAGAAAGAAGAGCAAAAGAATGGCAGTATTTCACATCAATTAACCACAGCCTAATGAGAATCAAGGTTCACCATAACAGGGGCACAAACTTAAACACACATCTAAATAGTTATAAAGGTTATAACTATTGCTGCATTGGTCTTTGTTTCTGCAAAAGAGTCCTGATGCGGTAGACACAAGGGTCTAGATCATCAACCTTTTAGGTGTGAGCTGGAGGTTTTCCTTTGGATCCTCGAGAAGTGGGAATAGTCCACAGCGAGTTGACAAAGTAACTTGAAGGTAAACTGCCAAAGGTTCAACTCAAGAGATGAGTTTTGCAAAGTGTTGGGAGAGTGTTCGTCTTAAGAAGGAATTTTGAGCACCAAATTTGGTGCTCAAACCATTTGGGTGGAATGGCCAATCAAAGGCATGAATTTTTAAAGGGAGATGCTTTCTTTGTTTCCGTTCCGTTATTCTATTTTTACTGCTGGTTTATGATGTTCTCAGCTCTGCTGAGGCAGCCAGAGGTGTAAATGTCCAGCAGGGAGGGGAGAGGGCAGCTGATGATCTTTTGTGCTGCTTTGACTACCCTCTCTGTCTGCCATGGTGAAGCTACCATACCATACTGTGATGCAGTATGTCAGCAGACTCTCAATGGACACACGGTAAAAGGTCAGCAACAGGCTGGGGTCCAGGTTGTGCTTCCTAAGGACTCTCAGTAAGGGGAGTCTCTGCTGGGCCTTCTTAATAACCACTCAAGCACACAGCCCTATGAAGAACTGATGCGCAGCATGCAGGTGTATGACAGGTGGGGGCCAAGTCTCACAATCTTTGGCCGGTTGGTAAGGAAGTCTTTTTTCCAGGCACATGTGAGACGGGGGAGGCTAAGAGTGTCCAGTTTGTTGATGAGTATGTCAGGAATGATGTATTGAAAGCTGAGCTGTAGTCCATGAAGAGCATCCTAACATAGCTCTGCTGCTGTTCCAGGTGGCCCAGCAAGGCGATGACATCCTCTGTGGATCTTTTTGTATGACGTGTGAACTGGTGGGAGTCGAAGTTTGGTGGGAGGTAGTCCTTGATGTGACGGAGAACCAGTCTCTCAGAGCACTTCATGATTACGGGGGTGAGAGCCACAGGACGATAATCGTTCAGGCTGGTGATGGGAGATTCTTGGGTACTGGGATGATTGTGGCAGATTTTAGAGAGGATGGGATAACTGCCTGGGCTAAGGAGATTGCAGTGAAGATGAGGGTGAGCTGGGGGGCACATGCCCTTAGCACCTTGCCAGGTATTCCGTCCGTCCCAGCTTCTTTCCTCAGGTTCACTGCTAGGAACACCTATCTGACATCTTGCTCCACTACAGTGAGTTGAGTGGTGCAGGAACCAGATGGGCGCCTGATGAACGCCTGACATCTTGGCAAATTTGCAAGTGCTGGCTAATGCTAAATGTAAATTCAGTAAGATTGTTATTCATGTCGACGCAAATGATGTTCGACTTCGCCAGTTCAGAAACAGAAACCGCAACAGAAACCATGCACTCACTATTTTCTAGCACTTTAGATACGGTTGCTCCATTGCACTTAAGAAAGGTAAAAGGAAACAGTTTGAACCCTAAAGAGAGCAGCCCGGAAAAATGGAGCGTAGCTGGAGGAAAACAATGCTAGAAGTGTTTTGTTTAGTTGGCAGGAAAATATGCTAACTTACAGAAAAGCATTAAAAAGGTCTATATCTGATTACTTTTCATCTCTATTAGAAGAAAACAAACATAACCTTCAACATAAACATCAACAGGTACTGATTTCCCACAAGACCACAGCAGTAATGACTTTATGCAATATTTTATTAGAGATAAAACAGAAACTGTGCAGCCGTCAGCTATTGCATTATTGCATTAGATAGGGCAATATAGATCTCCTGAGGAAAAATTCCACTATTTCTCTAACATTGGAGAGGAAGAATTGTATAAACTTGTTATATCATCTAAACCAACAACATGTATGTTAGACCCTATTCCATCTAAACTATTAAAAGAGCTGCTTCCAGAGGTCATAGATGCCCTTTTGTCTATTAGTAATTCATCATTATCATTAGGATATGTCCCCAAAGCCTTCAAACTGGCTGTTATTAAGCCTTGTTAATAAACTTGACCCCAAAGATTTAGTTAATAACAGACCTATCTCAAATCTCCCTTTTATGTCAAAGATACTAGAAAAGGTGGTATCCTCACAATTGTATTCCTTCTTAGAGAAATGGTATCTGTGAGAATTTCCAGTCAGGATATAGACTGTATCATAGTATGGAGACTGCTCTAATTTGAGGTACAAATTTATCATCAGCATAACAGTGAAAGCTAACACCATGTTTCCTGATAATATGATACGTCCTCATTCACTGCTACAAACTGATAGCGGTCAGATAAGTATGATTTGAACCAAGCTAAGGCACTTGCACTAATGCAAATAGAGTTTTCTAGTCTATTCAAGAGAATGTTGTGGTCAGGAGTGTCGAGTGCAGTGCTGAGGTCCAATAGCTCTAATAATGAGATACAACCATGATCAGATGATAGAAGCAGGTCATTTAAAGCTCAAGGCTAAATTATTGTAATGCTTTATTGGGTGGTTGTTCTGCACACTTGATAAATACACTACAGTTGGTTCAAAATGCAGCAGCTAAAGACCTTACTAGAACCAGGAAGTATGAGCATATTAGCCTGGTTCTCACAACACTGCACTGGCTCCCTATCAAACATCGTATAGACTTTAACATTTTGTTAATTACTTATAAAGCCCTGAATGGCTTAGCTCATCAGTACATGAGCGAGCTCTTATCACATTGCAGTCCTCCACGTCTGCTGCATTTGATAATACCTAGAATACCAAAATCTACTGCGGGTGGCACATCTTTTTCCTTTTTAGCACCCAAACTCTGGAACAATCTGTCAGTTTAAATCTAGATTAAAGACACATCTCTTTACTCTGGCTTACACGTAACACACCAATGCACATTTATTAATCAAATCCTTTAAAAGGATTGTCAGGTTGCATTAATTAGATCAGCCAGAACTTGGAACACTCCCTTTAACACACAATGTGCTCGTAAAAATAATGGCATCTATGCTAATATTAGTCTGTATATCTCTTATTCTGTTCCCCAGTCCCTATCCAGATCAGATGGTGTACCAGCACAAAGAGATGATTTTCATTAGAGACAAGAGCACCTAGATGAGCTACGTAGGCAGATCACCAGAACCAGATGCACAAAAACACACACATACTGTAAGTCCTTTACACAATTTGACATGTGCTTAAAATTGAACTGGAGATTAGGTTCTAGGCGTCTGATCAGAGGAGAACTGGCCCCAACTAAGCCTGGTTCCCCCAAGGTTTTTTTCCCCATTCTCTCATGGATGGGGTTTTGGTTCCTTGCCGCTGTCACCTCTGGCTTGCTTAGTTGGGGACACCTGATTTCTAGTGACTATCGTCGTCTTGACTACAAAGACCTTCTCTGCATTTGATAAATAAATAGATTAATTCTCGTCATTATACATTACCATCATTCTGTTCTCCTACTTAATAATGCTCAGTGCTTTGCTACAATCTGTATTGTTAAAAGCGCTATATAAATAAAAGTGATTGATTGAATAACTGGAGAAGCTATTCAGCTCCTCTGTCAGCGACAAACTCAAGTCTCCTGTTGTCACATCACAGTCTCTGTAGTTAGTGATGTCACGAATGTGCTGACACACCTCTCGTGTATTGTTGCTCGACAGATGGGACTCTAATCTTCTCTTATGGTCCATCTTGGCTTTTTCAGGTAAACTCAGGCAGATCTGTACAGGGCTCTGTCGCCTTACCTCAAGGCAGCATCGCAGGCTTTGAGGAGTCTGCAGACCTGGCTTGTCTTCCAGGGTTTCTGGTTTGGAAAAACCAGGATGTTTTTGTCCACACTTACATTCCCAGTGCAGATCTTGATGTTGTCTAGCACTGTTCCTGTAAATACCTCCAGATCCTGGTGTTCAAACATGTCCTAGTCTGTCTGTTTGAAGCAGTCCTGCAGTGTGGAGAGTGCATTGTCAGGCCAGATCATTACAGATTTTGTAGTGGGCCTGGTGCTGCGAATGAGAGCTGGGGAGAGCAAAAGGGAAAGATGGTCTAACTGGCCGAAGTGGGGGAGGGATATGGCTCTGTAAGCATGCTTGATGTTAGAATAAACATGATCCAGAGTGTTCTCTCTTCTAGTCGAACACTTCACATGCTGGTAGAATTTCAGGAGAACAGATTTCAGATTGGGCTTATTAAAGTCACCTGCAATTATATGAACACTATCAGGGTGGGCCCGCTGCTGTTCATTCATGGTGCTCAGCAGGAGAGAGAGAGCAATGTACACAGCCGTAACAAGCACTTTGTAACTTTGTCAGGACTGTGTAAGTTCATCGTGAAACCCAGGGAGCTGTGCCCCTCTGCCTCTTGCTAAGCGGGAGGGCTTGGGGGCAGGAGTCGCATCCCAAAAAGGGCCATACCCGATCATGGAGAGTGGAAGGAGAGTGCTTCGCAGTGCAAGCAGTCAGCACCAGTCAGAGCGGCTTCTGCGTAGGTCTTGCCGAGGCAAAAAACTGTGGCTGTCCTCGATGTGCAGGAGGGTCCTGCAGGTTGAACAGCGGTGACCGGGCATGTCAGTCCTTAGAAATTTGCTAAATTTGAGAAATTTGCTCTTGTAGTATTTAACACCGGATGGCAGCAGGGGAAATGAGCCAGCTGTTAAAGGCGTTTCAACGGCGTTAGATTTGTTGTCAGGACAGCAAAAATGTCACTGAAGGAGAAGAAATCTGAATCCTGTGGTGAAGTGGCTGCTATATATACACAGCCCCGCCCACTCAGATGAGCTTCGGCAGGAGCCGCGGCAATTGGTTGGCGCAGCACTGCGGTCAACTGATTGGTTTATACAGATATCACTGCACTAATCAATGGAAGTGCCGTTTTCACTGCATGATTAAAAAAAGTTTCAATTAGGAGGAAAAAATAAGTTTTTCCCATAGCATCTTAGTAGACGCAGTATGAGTAAAGTGTCGACAGGGAACTGCAATCTAGCTATATAATCATATAAGGCCTTGATGATAAGATGCTAGGAGAAACATCGCTCAAAGAAATTTTTATTGTGATGAAGGAAGATTTCTTCATTCCAACAGGCGATTTTGATAATATTAAAATGCACAGCAGAGATTTCTTTGTCTTTACAGCACAATTTTAATATTAATAACTGCAGTTTACTTTAACCATTAACCGTGACTAAATGTTAGACAAATAGTAGCTGTTAAAGTACAGTACTGGAGGTGGCTCCGAACCATCCAATCAAGTGTAGCGTCTGTCTAAGATCACAGATTACCGTCTTGACTATAGGTCTTTAAAAGCCCTTTTAACCTTTGACATTTGCATATAAATTACAAACCTGGACCCTCATCCTACATTTATATTGAGTCTTAATTGCCCATGGTTTGCCCCACTATCACAAGGAGGCTAAACAGATTGGGTCTCCAATCGCTACATCAAACTTCAAAGCATTCTAAAGAGACGCAGGAGACCTCCTGGCAGACCCATGCCCTGACCAGACCTCTTTTTCTGTATTTTGTGCTATGAATATGCAGTTATAAATGTATCCCGTATATATGCATGCGCTGTGTGTATATTCCCTTATACTAGTCACAACTTTTATTTGCTGATCTTGGCTCAAATCCTTTGTTCTTGAGACGAACACTTTTCCAAAAAAACTCATCTCTTGAGTTTAACCTCCGGCAGTTTTTCCTTCAAGGAACTGTGTTAACTCGCTGTGGACTATTTTCCTACCTTTCGAGGAAACAGTGGAAAACCTCCAGCTCGCACCTAAAGGTGGATCATCTAAAAATCAGGACTCTTTGCAGACAAAAAGACCAATGCAAGTAACATTTATAACTATTTAAATGCGTGTTTAAGCTCAAACCCCTTTTTAAGGTGAACCTTGATTCTTTGATGATTCTCATTAGGCTGTGGTTAATTGATGTGAAATACTGCCATTCTCTTACTCTTTTCCTTACTTTCCTTTATCCTGTACGTATATGTTTGTTTAATTTTGTTGTATGTTAGCCTCGTTTATCAAATTCCTTCTATTCACAATTGATTGTCTCTGTGGGTACTCACAATCTCAAGTCACTGAACGTTGATCTTTAGCTACATGCTAAATTAGTGTAAGCTAGTACTGCAGAGTGGGAAAGATATTTTCTTTGCCAGTAAATAACCTTTCCTAGAATTGATGAATAATTATATTATCTGCTCGGTGGACTGACAGATCAAGTAATTGTAACTTTAATTCTTCTACGGTTAATCCTAAAATCTAATCTAAATATTTATTATTAATTATAACCAGGTATAATTAATTATAAATATTCCCCCATTGAGTAAATTTGTTACACAAGGGAGTGAGTTCACGTTGCGACTTGCCTCACTAAGTGTGCATAATCCCACACAAATAGATTGATACTAAGTTTGCTCACAAAAGTTTGAATGTGCCCGCATTCTTCACCATACATTATGTAACAAATTAGCTCAAGAAGGAAATATTTAAAATTAATTATAATTGGTTATGATTATTAAAAAATATATTTAGATTAGATTTTACAGTAAATTAACCCTTGCAGATTTATTGTTATATTTATTTTAAATATCCATCCACCGAGCAGATAATATAATTATTTATCAATTATAGGAAAGGTTATTTACTGGCCAGCTTTCCTACTCTGCGGTACTAGCAGTAATTTAGCATGTAGCCAAAGGATCAAAATTCAGTGACTTCGGATTGTGAGCAGCACACAGAGAATTTGATTGTGAATTTAAGGAATTAAATAAATGAGGCTATAGGTAACATACAACAAAATTAATCAAACATATACAGGAAAGTAAGGAAAAGGGGGAGCAAAAGAATGTCAATATTTCACATCAATCAATCACAGCCTAATGAGGGTTAGGGACTTTTGATAGTTCCCCGACACACAAACCGTTTGGGTGCAATGGCCAATCAATTAATTTTCAATTAAATTTTAAGCGGGGGAGAAACTTTCTTTGTCTCCGTTTATGGCCCATTAGCATTCTTAGTGCTGATCTGGAGAGTTGTTGCAGTTTATTTCAAAACATCACAGAAATTGTATGATGCATTTTGTGATCACATAGTATACGTCATTGTTTGAGTAATAAGGAGAAGATAATTTTGATACCAAGAAAGGAACCTTCAGGAGATACACTCATACACTTGAATATAGACAATTAGAGTCAAACTAATGCAAATAAAAAGTTGTAACTAGTATAATCAGATTAGTGAACATACACAGAATGCATACATATACAGGATAGCTTAATAAATGTGTAATCATAGCATAAAATAGAGAAAATGTTTTTATGTGTGTGCAGGATGTGCATTGCAAGTGGGGAGCCAGACCACTAGTCTGGTTATACCATTGGTGGCCAGTACGGAGGTCTCCTGCTTCTCTTTGGAATGTGTTTTAAGTTTGATGTAGAGACTGGAGAATCTGTTTAGAATTCCTCATGCGGGGGATAGCATTCGCAATTAAGCATCCACATACAGGTCCTTTTCAAAAAATTTACATATTGTGATAAAGTTCATTATTTTTTGTAATGTAATAAACATTAGACTTTCATATATTTTAGATTCATTACACACAACTGAAGTAGTTTCAAGCCTTTTATTGTTTTAA
>JAUMHI010000058.1:2767856-2779956 GCA_032359435.1 Enteromius unitaeniatus | reverse complement strand
CATACATTTTATCAGTAATATTTACAGCTTACTTGATACATATACACCTCAGAAAACCACAAACACCAATGGCTGTGTATTACCCATTTAAAATATTTACACCAGAGCATACATTAGGCTAGTAGCATTATAAATCATATATATTCCTGTGTATTATATAGCACATTACACAAATTAAAAAATACATAATTAATTAAATAAATAAAACATACTGGCGCCGTGACACATTTGAATACAGTAAATTAAACTTTCTAATGTTTCACTTGATTAAATTTTTAGCAGAAATTGGAAAAAGTCTAACTATTGTGAAACTAATACAAGTAGGTTAATAAAAAGAGACTTACTCATGTTTATGGTCGCTGGATCAAGTCACTGCATTCTTCTTTTCTGAGGTAATCAGAAAGCTTATTCCTCTGAGTGCGTGTTCTTGAGGTAATTATTTATCACAGCGCGTCTTTTTCTGAAATGAATTCGGTCTTACTCCTCTCAGCCGGGATGAACTTCAGGAGTTGATGAACTCTCACTGCTTTGTTTGCGGTGATGTGGGTGTTTACATGCCGCACGATTCTGGTAGATGAATATCCTATCTATTGTGCGCATGACGCGGTCACATTTAAGAGACAATGAAGGGGACGTGAAAGTCTGGACATCGCGTTGGTTTCATGTGACTTACTTTATCACAGAATATTTGTTTTCGATAAGACTTGCTTAGTGTAATAGTAGACATATCAAGCTTTCTACAGATACAACTCTCATGTCTCTTTGTGGAATTTTTGCTGAGTTTCAGTTCATTTTAGTGGCGCGTATCTAAATGAAGATCACGCAGACCAACACAGCAGGCAGCGCACCCTATTTTCTTCATTTTCTTAATGCACAAAGTTGTGTTGTTATTATACGTGTATACAAATTAAAGTAGACCCTTCACAGATTCGATTGATGTATTGCTCTTATCTGTACGATCAAAAGTCAAAGTGTTATTAAAGTTCTTATCGGCGTCATCAGGAGAAGACGACTCAAAACTTGGTTTCATAATTCAGTTACAATTATCATTATCAACTTAATCGCCCAGTTTCCCAAACGTGGCTTAGCTAAAGCCAGGACTAGGCCTTCGTTAAATTTAGCAACTTTTACAAAAATGCTTTGGAAGAAAACATTACAGGTGTGCATGTTGACACATGACACTGACATATTTTAAAATATGTCAGAGGAAGACATTTTTTCAGTTGAGACATGCATTTTAGTCTGTGACTTGAGAATATCATATTTTCAGTTCTCAATATTACTGCACGTGGCTAGATTTTCAAATACATTTTAAATCAAATTTATTTATTTTAGAACCTGGCTACTATTTAAAACAATTATAGGTTTTTCTTTCTTTCCTCTGCGTTACTGCTGTTTGATTATTACTGATAAGATGATGGCAGCGTTAACAGGCTTCATTGAGACTAATGCACAGATCTCTTTCGATATGCCAACCGAGAACACATTTGTTTTCCTTTGTCATGAGTCTCCTAGCAACAAGGTGAATGATTCTGAGTTTGTTGTGATCGGAACAACTTCAAAAATCTGATGGTGTATGATCCTCAGTCATGTAGCGTATGATGCCCAGTTTTCCTTTGTCACTATGTATAGATTCGTTAAGTGCTACTAATAGGCAGTAAAAGACGGTCATTTGCAAGTCTGTGTAATGCAAATAAACCACCCGGATCTATTTGTTGCAGCCAAATGATTCTATTTCTGCTTTGTGCTGGCCATTCCACATGAGAAATACTATTATGACAATATTCGAATGCTTTGTGTTTGCATCTTTAGCTTGTTCAGTATGACATCATTACAAATGTTACATAATATCTGTCAGCTTAATAGTCAATCTATCACATATAGTCTCTGAGTGAAACTAAACCACACTCATTTCTTTATAATGACCCCTAATTATTTAGGCAAGCCTCTGGGTAGGACTGCGAGATAATGATTACACAGTTCATTACCATTATTTAGCTCAAAAATATAATCAAGATTATCAAATCGCTGTCATTTCATCAAAATTGATGGGCTCTCAAGAGAATGAATTAGGGCTGCACGATATGGGAAAAATGTCACATTGCGATTATTAAGGTCAAAATTGCGATTGCGATAGGATATATAAGTGGTTGAACTCAACTTGTTTGTTATAAAAGGAAAATGCACACACAGATTACTAATAATGTAATTAAAAATAATACAGTATACGGTGCAATCTAGCAACAACGAATTAAAACTAAATTGTACAAAATTAAATATCAGTAACATTTTTACATTACTGAATTAAATTACATTGCACGTGTGAGCAAGGTGTAAGCAGCGCATATTTTTTTCGGCGCCCATGTTAACGGATGAGAGCACACAGGGGCGGCGCAGAAGCGCGTAGCAGGTGTAGAGAAATGACATAAATCAAAGCACATGGCACACAGTGTTTGGAGAAGAATGCTGGAAAATACAACAGAAAGATGCTTGTCTATAGCCTGCTGCAGGACAAGCTGCCAGTATGAAAGCAGAATTGGTGCATTTAAGAGAATTTAAACTCAGAATCTGGCAACTACAGCCAATGAAAGATATTGCAAATAACCAGAGGGTAAATATTTTGTTTAATTGAGACAGGCAGAAAATGTGATCATAATCAGTCAGTTAAAAATGTTGATTACGGTGCACATTCCTATTAGGTTATTGAAATATCAGTCAACACTTATTTTGCAGGTTCCCGGAAGAAGAATAAAAAGTAGGGGAGATCTTCTTTGTTGTGGGTCCCAAATTGGGTTGTGGGTGCCTCCATCTACTTAAAACTGCTTCTACAGTGTCCGAATTTAAATGTCTTTTAAAAACTCTTATTTTCTCCCGTGCTTTTATGTGTTAGGTGTTTGGGTGCGTTTAGGTCATACGTTGTTTTGTTGTATGTAAGCCTTTGCAACATTAATGCAGCAATGAGGTTGGTCGTTTTAAATGCTGTAAATGGGTGTGTGTTTTATGGACAGCATTTCGGTCAACAGTAGTTGTTTTAAATGTGCCTTATAAATAAATTGAAAATTGAACACTACACAGTACACTGAGGGAGAACTTACGTCTGCGCTGTGAGTGAGGAAGGGCATTTAGCGTTTAGACTGAGTCATCATCTTTAATCACAGAACAAAATGCGGCACAATTAGCTCAGATCTCCCAAAAACGCACTGTTTAGAGATCTGCAAGTGATGCACAGAAAGAGCCACGACCGTTTTGAAAGGCTGGAAAAGGAAACAAATTTGGGACAAAATAAAAACGGTTTCAAAATACACTATTATTGACTACCTTTTGAGAATAAACTTTTGATGTTATTAACAAGGATGCATCATGGGTAAAAAATGAATGGGTCACTCTTTATCACTCTTAAAAAACTTTCTAATAACTCAATGACTAACTACACAATCAATCTCTTATTTACAACTTGTGTATGCGTTTTTCTCTCTCTGATTATATTAGATCTGCAAGCAGTGGGAACTCTGTAAACGTATGAAAATTTAAAAAAAGATCAAAAGGGGTTCTTCTGATTTGCCTATAGAAAACATCTCTGACTAGACATTGCTTTCAAGAGAGATACCTGCGATTGGCCACAAAACTGCAAATAAACGTTTAATTTGAAACAGATATGAATTGGTACTAATAGTGCTGTAAATTTAATGAATTCCAATTTTTAGTCATGACTTCTGACTATTACTATGTAATGAAATCATCAAAATTAAAATACTGAAAACGGATAACACAGAATTCTTGGAAAAACTGAAAGGAAAATTTAGGGAAAATGAAAACGGAACTTCACAGGGCCCTCTAATCAGTTTAAAAACAGTGTAAATCCAAGAGGTCAGTGCATTAACGTCTGACTGACTTCCAGACTGTATGTTTAGCATGTGGTTAGGGACAAAATGAGGTCTGGGTTATGCAAAAAAACAAAAACCAAACACAGGCCTGTTGTGATTTTACCAGACTCACAGACGGAGGAAGTTTACTGGACCAGCAATCAGCTGGGTCCAGAGCTCTGATGTGAAATCATGTGGAAACACAGATCCTGTGGGGATGAATACCCCATGCAAGCACACATATCCCCTATCTTGGCTTATCTGATGTTATTTCACTGAACAAGCACATCTGACTGATGGACACACAACGGGTCTTACCGGTACAACCAGATTCAACACAAACAAGACAACAAGGCTCGTCACTGAAAGCAATGCTCCGTTATATACGCTGCTCACCTCTCTCTGCTTGGTCTCAGGGCACTCGGAGTGTAGCGTGAGCGTTGCGCCCTCGATGTTTCGCGGCATGGGGGTGGACCCCGGGTTAATGATGAACTGTATCTGGTCCGGTGAGATGGTATGGTGTATGTATCCTTGCGACATACCATCCGGGTCACCCATGAAGGCCAGAGAGCCCTCATCTCCTTCGCCCTCTCCCTCCGGCAGAAAGGCCATGCCGTCCTCCTCGCTCTCCTCGTCCAGGCGGACGGGGTCTTGCTCGATGAGCACGGTGGTGCGATCGTAGACCCGTCCCGAGGAGCATGAAGGTCCCGAAATTATTCCGTCATCTTTGTCAAAGTCAGCCATCTTGTCCTCATCTTCCTCTTCTTGTCCCAGTTTGTCCACATCTTCTTCCTCATCCTCAAAGAGCATGGCTGTCTCCGTGAGAGGGCCATTCTCTCCCATGATCCTGACGGAGGAGCTCAGTCCTGGGTTGGTGTCCACGTGCTTGCTTGTGTTGCGGCTGGAATATATTCAAAGAGGTTTAAGACTATATTCATGGTATTTTTTTCTTTAAATTAAAGAATAAATCATTTGAATTAAAGTTGAAATAAGAAACAAATATCAGATGAAAAACAAATGAATACAGCAACAAAAATAAAGCTGAAATATAAATATAAAATAAATATGAAATATATATATATATATAATATAAAAAGTGAATGAGAAAAAAAAGTAAAGAAAAAAAAAACTACTAAAATGAAAATTGAAAACAGGAAATATAAAAAGTTATACCCAAATTAATAAATACTTTGATAGTATATAATCAATACTAAAATAACACCATTCCTTATTGAATCATTATAACAACCGCAGATTATTATAATGATTAAATGAGGAACAATAATGAAATAGGTCAAGATCTATTACAGTGCAATGTACATGTATTGTAAGTTTAAGTACATTTACATAAATCATTATAATTACAGTGATAAGAGGTATTCTAATATCAATAACAAACGATGTACTGTGTTGGGAAAACAGCACCATGTCTTGAACTGTCACAGGAAACTAGGACAATGCAGGGAAACTATTTTTGGCCAGTGTTAGAGTAACTACAAAACAATCAGTGTAAAGATGCATTTGTAAACTGAAACCACCGTTGCCATGAAACTATAACAAACGAACACACAATGGTAAACCTAAAACGAACCTAAAACACAAACGACCCAGACACATCAGCTGTGTCACAAAACCTAGCAAGCTGACTAGCTAGGCGGCACTTTGAACAGCATTGAGTCGACACCTCCGATGCCTGAAAATATCGATACTTTTTTTTTTTTAAGATGATGTTATCTATGAAGATACTGTACTAAGTTATAATAGCCATAAATGCTGTCTAGGAAGGGTGCTTACTAAATCATGAAGCTTGAACTGCTAAAGAGGGGAAGCTCTCTAGATTATTATGACAAAAACAATGTCTAGGAAGACAGCTGACTAGGATATCATGCCCAAAAACGCAGTCTAGGAAGGCAGCTGACTGAGGCGGTATGTAAGGCAGACAGTGTACACTATAAATGCCTTTTTAATACTAGTGCACAGTTACAAAGAGGACATTATGTCTCAAAACACACTATGACAACAAAATATTCCTCATAATATTACACACTGAACCTTATAGGAAGTGAGTTTATGTGACTCTAGAGGCTAGATTCTAGAGTCATTCTGGACACTTTCTAGAAGTTTCCTTATTCACTTTGACATTGATGACAACCACAAGCCATGAATGAAAATATTCACATGTCTCAATGTGAACACACAGAGAGAAACCATTAGAGGCATTAAAATCATGCTGTATTTAATGTCGTCATAAACGAGTCATATTCAGCTTAAACTGGAAATATATATGTATATATATATATATTTTTTTTTTTTTTTTTAAACAAACTGTCATGTCAGTACTGCTAACTGTTAACTTAGCTCACCTGTGTATTGAAGCTCCAGTCATTAGTTCATTTTCTTCTGTCCGTTCAACATTAATAATATCCCGAGGACGAAAGGACTGAAATAATTAAGCAACACATATTTCATATAATCACTTAAAGCGGTCGTATTTTAATAATGCAAAGAAAAGCTAACAGGCTAATGTGCTAGCAGAGTCTCCATTCACATCAGTGACAGGCGTTAGCATCATTAGCACGCCATTAACTGTAATTTTAAGATCATATTAACCGGTGTCGTTTGACACAAGCGCGGTTAAATTGTCATTTTAACCAGTTCAAGTCTAAAATACTCTTAACACGGATGATAAGTGACGGTTAAAGAATATAGCGTGGATGTATGCTAACTGCTTTACCCCGTTAGCATTGAACAGAAACTAATGAAACTGAGCCAAGCCGTTAAAACATCTGAACGACATCGACACGCTTTAACACCGCAATATAAAGCAGATTAAAATATTTCCATGTTTTTACCAGTGTTAAAAAGATGGTAGAGGCTTCTGTAATGTTGTGTATCGGGTCCTGTCTTCATTCTTCCCCAGCGGCACCATCATGAACAGCAGCGCACAGACTCCAGATCCGTTCAGTTCATGTCGGCATCACATCACTCACAGATTCATCACATCTTACCTCAAAAACATACTAGTTGCAAACATATCTAACATTTATAGCAAGGTCAACTTTATTGTCGTTTTAGCACATTGGTTTTAACAAGCTGAGATGTAAACTACTTAACACGCTACAATAAGGTCTCATTAACAGTAGGTAAGTATAGTTAACATGAACTAACGAACAATACTGCAGCATTTCTTAATGTTATGATGATACTTTACAATAAGGTTCTATTTATTCACATTATTCAACTGCATTGGTTATGATGAACCAACAAGAGCAATATTTAGATTTTTGTTGATGTTAATTGCAACATTTAGAAAAATTGTTTTAATATTTCATGAACCTGAGCTAACATGAACAAACAATGAGAAACTGAATACATATGGTAATAAATGTATTGCTCATTGTCAATTAATGCATTGACTATCAACTAATGGGACCCAATTGTAAAGTGACTGTATTTTTTTTTATTAGTGACTAACAAGTCTGAGATGATGCTTCTAGCATTTTCTTTTGCATATTTATTATGTATTTTCATTACAATTATTTATGTTATGAGCAAAATCATGCTCAATATTTGTAATACTGAATGTACATTTTGAAATACTTGTAATGGTTTTGTGAAATAAAGCTTTTACAAACATACATACATACAAAAATCTTGGAAATGAGCATGAAAATAAAAAGAGAAATATATAATGACTATTGTAATACTATATACTACAAAATTGTAATTACATTCTCTAGTTAATAATAAAAAACAATTATTTAGAAGAAAACACAAGGAAAAGGCAAACATTGAGACTGTTATAATTGTTGAGATTTAATATAAAAGAATAACGTTTTTTATTTACAAACATCAAAATACAAATATGTTTCATTAAATAACCATTGCTTTTCAAATAAAAACTCCCGTTTGTTTTGTAATAAAACTATGAGCTTCAATATCTGTTCAAAATGCTTCGAATTAAATGGCAACTACAAAGTTTATCGACATAATTCTGCTGATACCTGGAGAAACTAGGCATGTAAAATAATAAAAAGGCAACAAGATGCAGGACATTATTACGGTAATTTATCGTGAATTTCTCTGTCAGAGGGTGTCTGGACCAAGAAATGCTGGAAAAACTCCTTCACCTTTCTTTTCTCTATGAGATCTTGCTTTGTGGGCGACCTGAGCAAAAGGCCAGCAAAGATCGGGGCTGTAAACAAAAGACAAAGTCAGTTCCACATCCACTTCCCTGATGTTTCCAGGTTTTCCATGATGGTAAACAACATGAAAAATTAAAACAGACGCTAAAAATTTTGACTTTCTTTCATTTTAATACCAAGTACATGAACAGACTTCTTAATTATGCAACTAATCGTTTTTTAATTAGAACTATTTATAAGTAGGATGACATTTGGCGCTTTGCCTCCAGTTGCAGTATTTTACATTTTGTTCATCTTTACCGAATACTGAATGTATCTAGGGCAGAATAAACCTTTGAGTTCTGCTTTCCATTGAAACTGGCCTGTGCTCTAAAAATTGGCAGACAAAAATACACAAAAACAAGTAGTGAAAGTGCATCGTCAACCTACCTAAAATATTGACATCCAGTCGGTTGTGTGCAGAGTACTTCAACATCTCTTGAAGAAAGGCTGTCAAATAGTTAAAAACATTTTTATGACACTGAGGTAGCACAGAAATGATCTGCGGACAGAAAGAGAAAGGAAACATGTTATTTATTGATGTCTTGTTTTTTACTGTGACTGCACCTCTGCAGAACATACACACAGAGCAATAGCAGAAATAGACACTACACTGAAAGCACAAACCTGCCGACACTGGCCGCTGTCTGAGCTGCAGTCTAAGCACTGTGGGTAGAAGGAGAAGGGGATCACTGGTTCAGGAAGGGCATCGAGGAACAGGAGCAGGGCTTCAGCCACAGAGTGGTTACTGCCAGCTAAACGCTCAGGTCAAGGGCACTCAACAGTCAAGTACAACAGATATACGTGGGTCTACAGTGGGGTTGCACACACATAAATCTCATCAAATCTGCACATTAGATCAGATAAATGCAACCTTGGTAAGTAGACAAGACTTACATTTACACTTAGCAGATTGAGTCGAGTAGGTCATTCCACCAGGAGGGAAAAAATTACTTTTGAATGCTTTTCTGAGACCTCTTTAAATAAAAAATAAAATAAAATCTTAATTATCCCAAACTTCTGGCTGCCACTGTATGCTATCCATGTACATCATTTTATACAGTCTGTTTATCTACATAGATTTTATTAGTGAGAAATTATCTTTTATTTTACAGTTAAGCTATGACATGTCATTTTTACATCACTTGTAATAATTTATCTTTGTATGTAATGAAATTTGAGATATTATAAATGGGTCTATAATGACCTGAACAAAAAATGAGCAATAACATTAGGTTATTGGTTAAAAACAACCTAAAATTATGTGCAAATGACATATCAGTGAAACTGAATGCATTGTTTGTTTAATAATTTCATCACAAAAACATTTTCATTATTATTTTTTGATTATCACAAAAAGAAAGATCTCTTTTAGTCTTTTCAAGCACTGTTATATTCTTGGCATTTATTTTTATTTCAGACCTTGCGATGAGAGAAGATGGCCACTCATACAATATGCAATATAAGACATGAATCATACAGTGACTGTGTGGAAGGATACGGAGAGTGTCTAAGCTGCCCGTGTCCAAACAATCCCGAATCTCCTCAAACTCGCTTCGCAGGCCGGGCTGTTGGAAGAGGTCCTCCTGTAATACAGACATCGTCAACTATTTTCACTATGGCTGCTTTCACAGTTCTTGGATGAACTCCAGGCATCGTA
The DNA here is from genome assembly GCA_032359435.1 of Enteromius unitaeniatus. Taxonomy (NCBI): domain Eukaryota; kingdom Metazoa; phylum Chordata; class Actinopteri; order Cypriniformes; family Cyprinidae; genus Enteromius; species Enteromius unitaeniatus. The sequence goes on along the minus strand of JAUMHI010000058.1, from coordinate 2,770,249 downwards.
CTTCAAAGTTTCATTTGGAATCAGTTGATGAATCACATGTGTAATTGTGTAGTAGATTTAGTCAGCCATCTCTGAACATTTAATTTCGGGTTACTTAAACAACTCCTCAGGCAATGGTTAGTAAATTTCCTCAAGATTCCTGCTTGAGTGGTGGTGTTGCTATAAAGAGGAGCAAAGGTCAACAGCTTTTAGCAGCACAAAATTACAAAAGCGGTGTTTAAATGTTCAAAGACAGGAAAAGAGAAAAGTTTAAACAAGCTTGAAACATTAAGCTTTAGACTACGTTAGAAAAAGGCAAACCTGACCTGTTTTTTTGCATAACGGAAGAGATGGTCCACCATCATCCATATTTCCTTGGGGATTTCTTGAGGTTTATCAGTCTCTGGGTAATCCCCTTGGCTGTTTGATTTCATACTCTAATGTAACAAATGAAAATTATGAGGGAGGTTATTCATTCGGAGATAATTACAGCGTGCAACCAAGTTTTGGTACCTAAAATATTTATTAATGCATGTCCTTCACAAAGAAGATAACCCATAATGTATGACAGCAATTGCTGGGAAAAATCATCAAGATTGTGAGTAGTGAGAAATACTGGCTTTATGTACACTACCGTTTAACTGATCAATACGTTTTTTTGTTTTGTTTTTTAAGAAATTCAATCTATTCAATAAAGATCATTTAAATTGAACAAAAGTGACAGTATTTCACAATATTACTCTTCTTACTGTGCTTTTTTAAAATCAAACTTCTGAATGGTAATGGACTAAATGTTACAGTTTTTAATAGACTTTAAGGATGTTGCCTATTTAGGAAGGTTTTAAAACAGCTATAAGAATGGCTCAAGAATATAACGGTCTGTAAATCTGTCACAAATGGCAGCGCTCTTGTAAAAATCACAACATTTGTAGAGGCAGGATCTCACCAGCTCTCTGATTGTCTCCAGGGGCATGTCCTGGATGGGTTCTCTTAGCAGGCACAGGGTACTGAGAGACGAGCTGAAGCAGCTTGGCAGGTAGTTGCCCGTGATGGAGATGAAGTAATCTTTACCCCTCTCCAGATGCAGAACCAGGATGTCTTCCAGCTGCTGCTGGCCCGAGTTCAGCTCTGGGGCTGTTGAGCGGTTCACAAACACCTCCAGGTCGATGTCCACACTAGCACCTATGCAAAGACAGCATCTACATCAGTGACGTGAACGCAAGTTGATAAAACTCCTTGATTTGCACCAATAATGATTTGATGGTTGTTATAGATAAAAACCTTCAAAAGGAGGTCTGGACTCAACAATGTGCATTATGCATTGTCTTTGATAATATAATTTTTGGTTTGAAAAAGCAAATAAAAACTTCAACAGCTCACACTCTGTGCTACACGAGCAGAAAATTGGGTAAAATGTTTTCAATTTTGATCCCATTTCTTGCATTTACATTAAGTTAACTATAATAATAAATTCTGCCAAAAAGAATAATAGCTACTACTATGATCACAAAGATTTCAGAGAATCGTTTAATAAAGTCAAAAATATGTCTTAATAAAATTTAAGTAATGTGAGACTTCCACCGTAAACCATATGAATTTTTATTTCATATATTTTTTATTTTCATTTCATATATACTACTGTACCTGAAAACGCATCAACAACCACCATTACATAATGAACAAATTAAGGGACTACTGTCCTACTCTCTGTTCTGAAGCAGCTCCACCTCATCTTTACTCTAATATGAAAACGAGTTCATATTGAGTCTAACATTAAACTAGCATTTAGAGTCTTGTACGTGCTCCGATCACGCAGATCTGATCATCATATCAGGTTTCCATCCAAGAACTTTTTATGGAAAAATATTTAGCTCTTCAGAATTACGACATGTTACTTCTCAAGCATACGTTTCTTAATTTGTTGTTGCTTTAATACATTGAAATTTATAATGTATTAATTTTGTTCTGAAGATGAAAGTTGTTGAGTTAGTATTAATGTGTAACTGTGCGCGACGTCGGCAGGATCACTTGTTTTTTTTTCACCTTATAAAAGTGGAAACAGATTACAATACTCAATAATCAAGTTCACTTCTGTTCATGCTGCTTTTTGGTTGTATAAAATTAACCCCTGAAAACAAATTGTATTTTTTTATTTGATTTAAATAATAAATAAATTATTAATAAATAATTTAATTTCAATCTCAATAAAGCACTAACAGCTGGTTGATTTGAAACTGTTAAAACTCCATCTCCATCAAATAAACACAGACACTGTGGCACATGTGAGTGTAGTGTGAATCCCTCTGACCTTGAGCCAAGAAGCCTTTTGCAGGGTTTGCTGTTAACCAGGGCTTGCAGTAGGCAGGCTCGTCCAGCTTTGGAATGAACTCAAACTGGCATGGCACCTGTCCATC
>JAUMHI010000058.1:2753459-2767756 GCA_032359435.1 Enteromius unitaeniatus | reverse complement strand
GCTGTTAACCAGGGCTTGCAGTAGGCAGGCTCGTCCAGCTTTGGAATGAACTCAAACTGGCATGGCACCTGTCCATCATTATAAACGGTCACGGTTTTTGCCTGATGCTGCATGAACTTCACATCCTGGAAGAAGAACTACAGAAAGAAACCAAAAGGAAATATAAAGCATTTGTTTTCCATTTAAAAGAGCATTTACACATTCACAAGTCGGGGGGTCAACACTAAGTGTCTTATTCTTACCAAGACAGCATTAAGTTGATCCAAAATACAGTAGAAACAGTATTTATGTCAAATATCATTATCATTTAAAATAACCATTTTTTATTTTGCATTTTGCTGCATTATATTTTTTTGGAAACAGATGTTTACCTTTGCTTAATGTAAAGTTTAAGAAGAGCCACATTTATTTGAAATAGAAGTCTTTTGTAAAATTATAAACATCTTTATAATGAAAAAATAAATGAAAAAACCTTACTGACACCAAACTTTTGAATATAATGTAAAATATAAAATGGCTGAATTGCTTCTAACCTCTCTTTGAGACAGAGACACCGAAGGAATACAATCATTCTCCAGTCTGTCAATATGCCTTACAATCTCTTCGAACGTATGCTTGTAGGACTCCTCATTCACAACCTTGATCTGTGCAGAGTAACAGCAGATGTCAGTAAAGAGGACAGAGAGAACAAAGACCTGGAGAATGCCTGATCTCGGCTGGTGTTCTCACCCCAATCACTAGCAGAGAGCTGACGGGTTTGTGGTCACTGGTCTTCAGGGTCATGTGACTCTGGTAATGAAGCTGTTTAATGTTCTTTCCTCTCCACAGGATGCGGTCACACCATGCTGGAACACGACACTTCTCACTGCACAAACACAACAACACTGCTTAGATGAAGTGATCAGACCACTAATAACACTTACCCACAATTGCAAACACTTGCCGTTTTCTACTTGTAAATCATTTTGGTAAAACGTTTTATCTTTCGGTTATTTGTTTTTCGAATTAAAAACCTCTCTATTTAGTTTAGTTAAAAAAAACAGAAATGTAAATATGCAAAACAGGAATTTTCATCAGATGGCATCTGCACCAAACCACATTCCCACTGTTTTTGAAAGATTGCTATGACCGATGACGACATTTTGTTTAATAACATGTACGAAATGTTCAAATAAAGCTTTAAAAACTTTTATAAAATGGTAAACCTAACTGACTGTACAAGTGCATTTAACCACAGCTGTGATCAGCCGATTCAGGACAAACAAGCACAAACAAAGCATGTATGAAAGTCTGTCAGTGCATGAGTTTTTGCATCTAATAGCACTGCTTTCCAAACGGTAAAAATAAAAGCATATGTAAAGAATATATTTAAGTGAAACGTGGCGGATGGAAGCACACACTGTCAAGCAATGTGCCTTCTGCAACATCTTTTCAAAATCACGCCACAAAAAAAAAACAACAACAACAACTCGCTGGCTCTCACATGTCTTTGAGTGTTCGTGAACTGATGAGTGTGTGTGTGTGTGTGTGTGCGTGCAGTACACTCGCACTCTCTGCGTTAATATGAATCAACACTGAAATTTAAATTTATTTTAGAGCATTATTTTGATATTTTTAGCAGTACTATTTGTTTTTACACACAAAAAAATTAAATAATCTCTAAATAAATCTACAAAACTAAATGACCACATCACATCTATTTTTCAACGTACACCGATTAAAAGATGAAGTGAAAAAAAAAAGATTTCTTTATTGCAAAAGACATGATGCCTTTTCAAATTGTGGAGAAAGCATGTTTAAATGTTTATTTATGTTGATTATTGTTGAGCTGCAGGTTTAGGCTCACACAAGTGACTGCAATTGAATTTAATTAAGAAGATTCAATTACTTATTTTAATTATTTTGCCTAATGTTCAGTGTTACAAAATGTTCTATATGTTTCCTAAAATAAAATACACTGTGTTCAGTTGGAAAAAACAAGAGAGTTGTTTTTTTACCCAGACATTTAAATATAACATTTTACACCAGTAATTACAATACCGTGATACTGTGAAACCATAATATTTTTATCCAAGGTTATGATACCGTCAGAATCTTATACTGGCCCATGCCTGTTCTACACTATATCAAACTTTACAGACTGTTAACAAACAAAGAATATATTAAACAAAAAAAAGTTTCAGAGGAAATAGTGTATTTGATGGTGTTTTCCGACCTTGTATCCCACTGATCTGAGCCAGTGTCGTATTTGTATGTTGGCTGGAAATCAATCTCTCCCTCTGTGAAACCCATAAACACAACCTCTTCATCCATCTGCCGTTTCAGCTGAAAAACACGCACGCACACGGTCACTTACACTGCCATCTAACTCCACACTCTCCACATGAATCACAGCTGTGTCCTGTCTTACCTGGTCATGATTATACAGGGTCTCAAAATCTTTTTTAGTTATCAAATCCTTCACATGATCAACTTCAAGGTCGCTTATTCGGTAGTTTAGATCTCCCAGCCACAACACAACACTGGAAATGAAGAAAGAACCATCAATATGAAAGATTTAAACAGAGAGAATTTGACTTTTATCTCTAGTTAAATTAGCAGGCTGCTGAGTTTAGCTCATACTTGTGTTTCATGATGGTGAGGGGCGGTAGTGTGGGGTCATCCTGTCTAAACTGAATTCTGCGGCAAATGTCCTTGAAGTCCTGATTGCGTCTTTCAAACTCTTCGGTGTGTGCGGCAAGGTGGGAGTTTACCACGCAGATGTCGGAGTTGTGAAATTGGAAGCGGATTGCCACTGCACCTTTATTACCCTAAACGAGAAACAAGGTTATTTGAATGCACCAACAAATGTTTTTTTTTGAGTGCTCCTAATTTAAAAAACATAAAGTTAACACTATTAAACGGTCTGTGTCATTGCCAACACATCAGACCAAGCTGTATTTATGTTACCGTAACTCAAACTGTTTGCACCATAGAATTAAGTGAAAATTCTCATTAAAGTAAACTATTTTAATTTTTCAACAATATAGCTTTTTGTGGTAATGTCCTGATTTCCCTTAGCAAACACCTTTTGGGAAGCATGAAAAGAAAGAATTTAAAATGATTATTACAGTCTGAAGTGCAAAAGATTGAAAACATGGTTAAGAATGAGAATACAGCAGAAGATGCAACTGTGATGATTTTTGATGAATTATGGGAAGAGGCTGCAGGACTAATATCTTGTCATGCGCTATGTTGGAGTTTGTATGTTTGTATCTGTGAATTTTCACTCGTGGGCATATACGCTATAACATTCTCTTGACTTGAAAACTGGGAAACCCAGTGTCAGACTTTTTTTTTTATTACAGTCCAGTTTTCAAGTTTGAATGATTAGATAATTTCATTCATGTGACACACTGCATTGTAAGATTTTATGCACAAGTTGGTATGTATCCGTTACGTATTCTGTGTGTTCTGTTTTAGTTTTCCCCACGCGTCTGCCTCTGCCTTATTTGTTTCCTGTCCTTGATATGTTCATTGTGTTAATTTGTTTCCAGCCATGTTCCCCAGGTGTCTTAAGTTCTCCCCTCGTTATGTCTTTTACTCTTGTATTGTATGTGTGTTCCTCCCTATGTGCTCTGTCCTGTCTGCTTGTTGATATGCTTAGGTTTATGTCCAAGGTGCTCCTTGTTAAATAAATAAGTATTATTTGTTTGTCAATTTATCAGACTAATCATTACCTATCATCTCGTCAGCCAATCCGATTTCTTTCTATCCACAATAAGCCAGTATCCTTCCCTTCCGTATCTCGTTACAAGCATCCCTCCTCCGCCTTGTTCTCACTATCCTTCGTGGGGCACACATGGTCCGAGCTGGATGCCGAGCTCTACCCCCACTAGGGTTCTTACTGCCAGGGCTCGGAGTCTAGCCCCCAGGACAGCACGCCAAACACGCTACTATTACTACAACGATTATAACGAAGCGTGAACTACTGAAATACTTACTAAAGAGTAAAGCTTAAGATAAGGGTTTGGTTTAGGGTTGGTTGTTTGTAATTAGGCATACTTAATATTTTGTAATATCATTACTGTTATTACTAAAGTAAGTACATGCAACTTGTAAGATAATTCAGTAACAGAAGTCTAGTTTTCATCCAGTTTTTACACCCTTTTTTTATCAGCAAAGAGAATTTGCGTAAAAAAATATTTTTCTATTTCTATCCAACTTGCCCTTTACTGATAAAAAAAATAAATTTTCAATACATAAATTAAATTTTTTCCATACATAATTTCACCTATTGTGCAAATTATATGCTAGTAACCTGTAAAAAATACTTTATTATAGCCCATTATTTAATTGTACAGGTCTACATAAAATATATATTTCAAATTTTTGTACTTTGTTATAGACTATTTAAATACTCCAGCATTAAGTAATAGGCTATTCATAAGCAGGTGCAGTCGTATTACTGTTTTTTTCTTGTATTAGACTGTATTGGAAACAGGAATGTTTGGTTATTTTATTCCTCTTAACTGACGGCCGACGGTCGCAAGCCATTATTAACCAACAAGATTATTAATTATGATTACATAAAATTTTAATTGATACGTGGCTGTGACCTAAAAATAGCTAGATTTGTATCCAGGGATTAATTTTACAAGCGAAAAGCAGCATAAACATCAGAATGTGAGGATTAACATGGTCACATCATGCACAGAGCTTGTGCGAACAGAGAACAATGGATAAAGCTATTTAAAAAAAGACGAATTAATAGCATATTTTTCTGAAATTAATCACGATTAATTCCAACTAACAGTAACATTTTAAAATATACTTTTATGTTGCAATAATTTCATATTCTAAAGTTTAGTTTATGTACAAACAACATAAAAGACAGTATATTTTTTTAGATTTGTATAATAGCAACTTTTTTGTGACTGAAGGTCAGCGTTACTGTCTCTCGAAATTGTTTTTTTCCCCGTAGCTATTTAATTATTGAACAGCCATTACAAAGCTATTTCATAAAACCATTAAATCAAACAATCTTCACATAAAACTATTATAACAGCAATACTGATATCTTTATAAAGTTGTCCCCCCTCCCAAAAATTAATTTTAACGATTGACTATAGTCTTCAACATTACAGTATACTATAACCAAGAGCAAAAGCAACATCAAATTAAGATATTTATGTTTGAGAATTTACTAGTCTTTGTCTTACCATATATAAATTTTAGATGCAATAATATGAATATGATTATTATTATTCTGTGATGTGACACCACATTTAAAGCCCGTTTTCTCTACAAAAGTTGTTTCCAAACAATTTTTAGCAAAATTTTAAGTGTCATTATAGAATCGATTTGCTAAAATGACAACATAATAACAATAATAAATTAGTAGTAATAGTATTGTACTACAAAATACAAACAGTATTTAATAATAATAATCACATTTCAGTCTTTGCAAATTTTAGTAGTAATACTATTGCACTGCAAAATAAAAACAGCATTTAATAGTAATAGTAATGAAATTTTCTAATAAAAAATAATAATATCCATTACATAATTGTAGTTTTTGCAAATTTGAAAAAGCAATATGGTGCTTTAAAGATTTAAAGATAATATTTTTTTAAATTGTAAAATCAGACACCACTTACCATCCGCCCCATGACACCTGTGCCGACAGTCTCAGCCTCCACCTCTGAGATGTGTGCTGCATGCTCCGCCTTCACATAGAACAACAGCATGATGCCCACCAACCGCACCAGCTTCACCTGCAAAACACTACTTATTAGGCTTGAATAAATGAAATGACAACGACATCAAAGCCATAGCCAACTAAATATTTTCTGGACCTAATACCTTTCTCTCTTTACATAAATGTGGAAAAAAAACAAGCAAACAAATAAATAAATATAATAAGAGAGTGAATAAACATGGGGGTTAGTAAATTGTAACTACATTAAATATTTGGTTAAATTAACATTTCATGTTCTTTAAGGTGAGACAGAACAAAAACAAAATTTATTAAAATAAATTTTCATGTCTTAATTGCTAATTTACTGACTGCTTGCCTAGTAAGTAGTTTGTTTTATTAATTAATTAACTAATTATTTAAAATATTCTGAATATTCTAAGAATTCTCTGTTTTTGTGGATACAAGATGGCTGTGCAGCAGTAGCTCGCAGCAGCCGCTCTGGAACCAAAACAATGCTACTTTTTGCGCGTTTTTTTTTTTTTTTTTTTTCAGTATATGGACATCGGCACAAACGGTGTCCGTATTTATAACTCGGTAAAATCCATTCAAGATGAGCTGCGTGAGAAGCTACGCTACCTCGGCCTGCTTAGGGAACTAAACCTCCAGTCTTCGGTGTTGCCTGATGCCGATGGCCGGAGGAGGGGACATTGTAAGTGGTGCGCAAGGAAGTATGTGGACTTTGCATGCTGGATCTTATTTACACAAACATTCCCAGTGTGTATCGCGCGGAGCCCCACCCCCACCTCCACCTCAGATACTCAGACCACATATCAGTTATGCAAATTCCAGCATATAGACCACTCGTCAGGCATTCAAAACCGGTTCTGAAGCAGGTGAAAACCTGACCAGCAGGAGCCATCTCTGCTCTTCAGGACTGTTTTGAGAACACTGACTGGAACATGTTTAAGGAGCTTCGACTTACGGCGAATTCACCGACTTCATCATCTCACGACCCAACCAGAAACCGTGGATTACTGCGGAGGTGCGTTCACTTCTGAGGACCCGTGACTCTGCCTTCAAAGCAGGGTACAAGGTGGCCCTAAAAACAGCAAGGGCCAAACTGTCCTGGGCCATCAGAGAGGCAAATGCTGTACACGCCCGGGACATCCACAACCACTTCAAGGACAGCGGTGACACACAGCACATGTGGCAGGGCATACAAGCCATCACCAACTACAGGACATCATCACCTGCCTGTGACAGTGACGGCTCCCTTCCAGATGCGCTGAACAGCTTCTACAAACGGTTCGACAAGCAGAACGACGTGACGGTGAGGAAGACCACCCCTCCTCTGAACAACGAGTCAGCATACAGAGAGGAAGTGCAGAGGCTAACGGACTGGTGTAAGGAAAACAACCTGTCTCTGAACGTCGATAAGACGAAAGAGATGGTTGTTGACTTCAGGAGGACACAGAGCGATCACTCCCCGCTCAGCATCTACTGCAGCATCTTCTGTGGAGATCGTCAAGAGCACTAAATTCCTGGGTGTCTATCTGGAGGAGAACCTCACCTGGTCCCTCAACACCAGCTCTCTGCATAAGAAAGCCCAACATCACCTTTTCTTCCTGAGAAGGCTGAGGAAGGCCCAGCTTCCACCACCAATCCTTCTATAGAGGAACTATCGAGATCATCCTGAGCAGCTGCATCACTGTCTGGTTTGGGAAATGTGCTGAGAAGATCATTGGTGTCTCTCTCCCCTCTATCGAAGACATCTACACCACACGCTGCATCCGCAAAGCCACCAGCATTGTGGCTGACCGGACACACCCCTCACACTCACTCTTCACCCTCTTGCCATCTGGAAAAAGGTACCGAAGCATTCGGGCACTCACATCCAGACTGTGCAACAGCTTTTACCCACGCGCCATCGGTCTCCTCAACACAAAAGACTGGACTACTAAACCCACACACACAACCACTCACCTTAATGACGTTGGGACTGAACTTAAACACACTGATCAATAACCATCTAAAAACTGGAACTGCTCTTTTTGCACTATATTTGTTATTTGCTTCTCTTTTCTCTCCCATTGCAATGCAATTAAAAACCGCAGAGCACTGTAACATATTATGCGGTCACTTTTTGTCTGAACATTTGCATGTGCACTTTGTTGTCTTTGTCTTTTTTCTGTATAGGACTTTAGATAGGATAGATAGATAGTTTCTGTTAAATTAGAATATCAATCTGGATGTCTCTTCTTAGTTAACTACCTAGTCAGTTTTTTGTTAATTTATGTCATATGTAGCACCTTGGTCCTGGAGGAACGTTGTTTCGTTTCATCGTGTACTAAACTGTATATGGTTGAAATGACAATAAAAGGCTACTTGACTTGTGTTAAAAACCTGGATTAAGGACATTAGTGCACACTAGGTCAAGGGTGAGAGGGCAGAGGAAGTCCTTACTAAAGCATACTTGGCATCTGGATGGAGACCCTTGTAGACGGCTAACATCCACTCGGGTTCTTTAGGAGTGTCATTGAAGAGAAACGCCTCCTTACTGAGATCAAGCTCCTGGAACCTACAGATCGAAAATAGCAGGGAATCAGAATCACTGATCTGTTCAACTTCATTGCTGTTTATATATATATATATATTAATGTGCAGTCTTACCCCACAAGGTAAAAGTCTGGAGGAGTGGCATTAGATGCCAGCCACGGACTGAGACTTTCCTTTGGATTATGGCCATTCACATTGTAGGTGCCCAAGAAAAAGCTGTTGGCGCACAATGAGAACAGAGTGACTGATTTGCATGATCTCATGACACAAGCCAAAGAGAGAAGCTTTCAGAATAAGAACCACCCCACATACTGAAACCTTTTTATGCCGGTTTTATTTTGATCTTTGCAGAAGTTCTCTCAGGCTGATAGTGAGAAGTCATTCCAACACAAGAGTTATGGCTGAGACTGGATTGAATCCAGTTTTGTTTTAAAATGACTAAGCTTATGAATGCAAAAGGGAACAACATCACTATGTTTGGTATGACTACAGTGTCCATCCAAAAGGGGGCACAGTACTAAAACTGTCCACTCAAGAATGATCATAACTAACCTTAAAAATGCATTGAACTGAAATCTAGAAACTTAATAAATAAGATATTTTTAGGTGTTGGGGGGTAGTCTCCTATACAGACATGATAAATTAAAAGTAAAAACATTTATAATGTTACAAAAAAATACTTTTTCAAATAAATGCAGTTGTTTTTAAATGTCTACGCAAACATAGAAATACTTTTTTTTTTTTCAAAACATATGCAGCAAAAACAATTGATTTCAACACTAATAATCTTGAGCAGCAAATCAGCATGTTAGAATGATTTCTGAAAAATCATGTGGCACTAAAGACTGGAGTAATGATGCTGAAAATTAAGCTTTGATTACAGAAATACATGTTAATGCATGTTAAAACACATTATGACAGAAAACCTTTGCAATTACTGTATTTACAAGTTTTTACTTGTTCTCACAAATTGCATTGCTTGTCAACCAAATATTTTAAGCATATTTTATTTATTTATTTTTTATTAATTTTCAATATTTTTGTTTATGACTGTGGGTACCCTTAATCATTAGTTTTTACAACAATAACCTCAAATCTAGGCCTTCAGGTTTATCATAATTCTCGAACAGAACCCAAATGGAGCCGTGTTTTTTTATCCTCCTCCCCATTACACAATCTACACTTATCTAAACTCAAGATTTAGTTTTTTAAAGTTGCAACCCAGTGGCCAGCAACTGACAGTGAGTTCACACATGTTTGATCAATTTAGCCTTCTCCAACAAACCCTTGACTTGCTTACAATAAAATACATAGATATAAAACTCTGCAAGCATAACACAATGTTAGTTTAAATGTTTAACCTTCATAAATGTGCTCTGTTACTGTACGTAAATATCCAATTGTGAAACCTTGCACTATTTTAACTGATAACAGTGGAAACAACTTAACACTGATTTTGTAAAATAAAGAAAACTAACAGGATACCTGTTCTTGATTATCTTATCTTGATCTCCGTGAACTGGAGAACTCCGAAACTCAGCCTATGGCTGCCTCACAGACATGAGAAATGTACTTGAAATGATTATTATATCTTAGCATTAATCATTATATTGATTATATCATTATGCTTTATTTAAGTTTTAGCATTGAAAAGCTAATCTAATTGATATAAACATGCAATAAGGGGCATAAAAAAGTCAGGCCCCATTGGGCTCAGGCTGAAATGCAGGTCTATAATTAGCAAATTAATTTTAACACCTCACAAAATAACATTTCTGTTTATATATTGTGAAATGTAGGCCACATGGAAGGACCATGGAAGCCTCTGAAAAGCAACAGATGCAAATGTTACGATCAGTATATGACATAACAGGCAAATGTTAACACCAAACATGACTGGCACCCAACTGCACCTGTAGTTCTTGATGTAGGTGTAGGCGTCCTCGTTCTTGAGGAGCTCACACTTGATGAGATTATCCCGCAGACCAAACTGAGGCATGCCGAGCATCTGGGATTTATTTGACAGGATGGGCTGGGAGTTTCGGATCAGGTCATCTCTCACCTCACTCTTCCCTCTCTCCTGACTGAAACAAAATCAACAAACTGCTTTATGACAGAAATACTAATACTTTCATTTAGGATGCATTCAATTAATCAAAAGTACCAAATAAATACAATTAAGACAGTAAAAACTATGGTTTCAAAAGATTTCTATTTTTAATAAATGCTGTTCTTTAATTTTATAACAGCAAAATTTTACTGTAAAGACAACTGTCCACTGGCTTTTTTTTGGTTTGTTTTTTTTGGTTTTTTTTGGGCCTATGCGGGGTGACCAAAATCTTATTTCAAAATATGAGAAATATTTATCCAAATATAGGCCCTAGTTAAATTTGATTTTATTTGTGATTTTTTTTTAAATAACAACAAAGAAGCAAATTACAAAAAATAAATCCAATACAGTAGAAAAAAAAATAAAATACAAACCTGTTTTTCGATATAGTGGCCCAGATTTGTTCTTAACATGTAGTAAGAAATACTAAATTGAATAATCAAATATAAAATACTGCATGGTCTTCATTATATGAGTAAAATTTATTTTATACGTTGTTTATATATTGTTTTTAAACATTTACATAAAAACAATGAGTGGTTTTCTCTTTTTTGTTTGACACATTAACAAAAAAACATTAACCGCAGGTGAAGGATTGGCATCATGAAACACTGCAGAAATCACTGCAATTGTTTCAGGATGACAGTCTTTTGTCTGCAACAGCCAAAAATCGTGCGGTATGTTAACGACTTTTTTCTCAACTCTCTTACCTTTTCTGTTTCTGTAATACTTTATTTTGATATTCTACTAACAGTAAGTAACTCTGCAACTACATGTCAACTAGCAGTCAAAAGATTATTGCTTAATATCTTCTAACGCTTTTTTATGAGTCCACAACATTTAACATCCTGACTATCAGCAACTTTGCAACTATAAGTCAATTTATTCTACTTAACCTAAACCTACCCTAACAGTCTACTCTAATTATTTTAAAGAATTGAGATTTTAACTTTACTTCGAAAGATAAAACCACAGTGATATTTTCACAGGGTAAAAATGCTTAGAACAATGCTAAAACAGAAATCAATTGACAAAAATAAAAACGTTTGTTCTATGACACATCATTTTACACGTGAGCAGACATGACATTGTTTTAATTGTTGTGATTCATTACGGTTTAATGACTGAAAATTGTTAACAGGAATAACTATGCATTAAATAAAACACAACTGAATGTGCTGATTCATGTTTGGAAAAAATATTTATTATAACTGCATATGCAAACTGTATAAGTCTAGGAGCTAGTTTGGTTTCTGGTATCAGGCATCAGTGATTTTATCTAAATCAATAGGACAGTCTAATAAAACTGATCGACGAGCTTGAATCTGGCTCGCAGAAAGACAGCCAGCTGGAACAGTAACTACATATAGTGTGTGCCTTTATGACAACAACATAAAAATGACCTGAGCTAACTGTGGGGAATGTACCTTTCATGCACACCGTCACCTCTGCTCTGCTCGTTCTCCTTCTTCTGTCCACTGTTGGCTCTTTCTTCAAAGGTGGAAACTCAGATTAATCTACAGCATTACATAAACAACACTTAAACACAAGTCAGATGTCTCATCATTTCAGAGGAAGGTTTTTCAGAAACTCTGAGTTCTACAGCTCTTTTCTAGCACTCAAATTCCTGAATGTTTTAAACACCAGTTGGTTGCAGCAATTGGTAGGAAATTATCTCTGATAACAAGCAGAGCAGAACAGGTCAAAGTTCTGCCATCATGAATCGGAAGCAAAGGAACGCATCTAGCACACCTCATTGGCTGATGATCTCATGAGGGTGTAGAAAACAGGAATGAGGGAGGGACCAAAAACAAACATAAGCTTCCTCAAAATCATACAGTGCAGGAAATTTCAAAAGGAAAGGTTTGGCAACAATGGTTTCTGCATTAACACAATAAAGTTCGGCAACAAATCCTTTCTAGCTTTGGCTGACTAATATTGGCCTGTGGGCAGCACATTGCAATATACATGATTCAGTGCCAATGAAGAAAAACATTGGCAAAAACATGAACATTTGGTTAAAGTCAGCATGAAAACTAAAATTAGTTGTACAGTAAATTTATGAAATTTATGAACTATTTGTCCACAAGTTCCCTTTTTTGACTTTGTAATGTCATAACTGGACCTTTTGTTGAAATCTATTACACTGTTTCAATGCAACTGTAATAAACTAATTAGATACACCTACCCATTATAGGTTTGGTTAAACACCTGGATATTATACATAAGCTTATGATGAATATATTGTTTTGTGACATTTGAATGGACTAGATACCCTAGTATAAAAAAAAAAAAAATTATAATAATTATATATATATATATATATATATATATACATATATATTAATAATTGATTAATTAAGTACACTTTCTAATGTCAAGATTTTAGGTAAACATTTCTATCCAGTACAATTCAGCGTCATTTCTGTAATTTAGGCTTATACAACTACTTACATTTCTAAAATGCATATACGTTAAATGCAGATTTATAGATAATAAAAAATAGAACAATTACAAAGAGCATCTCGAGCTTCAATGGGAACAAGAAACAAAATTCAAATGCTCCAAAGTCACAAATTGCTTATTTGCTTTGTGATCTACAAACAATGCAGAATTTGAAATAATAATAATAATAACGATTTTGAATCCAAGGCTTGTGCTCTCAGACTTTTTATTTAAGATGACATATTTGTTTTTTAATGAATTTTCTTTAGGTTTTATATTTGGTTAATTCTGCAATATTCCTCTAGTGTGACGTAAATATTAAGAGAAAGTGCAATGTTTAATATCAAATAATAATAACTAAAAAAAGACTGTCATACATGTGGATTGACATGTCGCAAAGCAGTGCACTAGTCAACTACCCCATAATACTTAATGGTGTAAGTGATAAGCAAACAAATAAGTAGAAAAATAAATAACGATAGAAATGAACAATCTATAACCATGTCTATATCACCCGTACATCCAGATCAATCCCTTTATGCTTCTATCAAATCCTATTTATTTAGCAGTGGTGACCATCAAAAGCTTTCCTAATGTCAGAATATTCCAGCATTTTTAGCGCTTTAGGAGTCGGATTCGTAACGCCCAGAACTGCTGTCTAGGTAGGCAGCTCGGTATGTTTTGTGACACAGCCTGAGTCAATCACGACAAAACACACTTCACTAAAATAACCCAGAAGAATCGAGTTATTTTATGCCTAACGTTACTCAAAATATTCCCGTCAACCCGAACTAAGAAAATATGTTCGTATCACTATAACGTAACACAATGAGACATCTGTATTTATCGGTTTACTGTTTACATTTATACCTAACCGAGAGCACTTTTCTTACCATTTAATCCAGTCGTATTAGACATCTCCCTGTTTTTGCATGCTGACTGTAGTTACACACGGACCGAGTTCATTTGACTCTAAATAGCTTTCGGCAACGAGTCCTACTATGCTGAAGGGTCGGCTCATGAATATTAATACAATCATACTGACGTCGCCTCGTAACCTTCCTCCAGCGTCCAGTCACCAGTCTTCACAAGCGCTTATTTACCAGAGTAAGCTTTGCGTCCAATCAAATTGCCTGTTCGCATGACATCACATTTCTAATTATTATTCATGAGCACAGCCTTCGTCATAGTAGAATCCGTCATGACGCTTCAAGTTAGCAGACTAGAGCGGTCAAACACTAAGTAATCGATTGAGAATTAGACTCAACCAGCTAATAACGTTTTCACTATTCCAGGCAACTTTCAATATAATATAATATAATGAAATATAATGAGCATGTTATTTATAATCACCGAAATCCCAAAATTCCAGTACAATATATCCCAGTGCTATCCTATAATGCAAATATGACTTCTGATAACACTTTATATTGCAGAAAGAACCTTTATTAAAACTATATATATATATATATATATATATATATCTCTATATATTTTTTTTTTTTT
>JAUMHI010000058.1:2731242-2748455 GCA_032359435.1 Enteromius unitaeniatus | reverse complement strand
TAAAAATATATATATATATATATATATATATATATATATATATATTTTTTTTTTTTTAGTTCATTTAAATAATTTTGAAACAAGATCGAATACAAATAAATACTATGTATTATTATTACTATATAAGTATTTAATAGAATAACACTGCTAATGATTAATGAAATGATGAGCTCTCTGACATTTCTACAGGAGATACAGAAGATTACTAATAATCTAACAAGCTCAAGGTTTCGCTGAGGTTATGGTCGCTGAGCGCTGATGACGCCGTCCTGGCATGTGGCTGTACTGGTCTGTTTACTATAAGAACTTCATGCAAATTGAAAGTGCAAGGGCCATGTTTCTTCTGTCAGGGTTTCAGTGTGTCCACGGTTATAGAGAACACTGTACAGTAATCAGTTAAAGCAAATATCCTCCACAGAGCAGAGACATATCACTAGTTTGTAAATTGGGTATATTCATTTGTAACGATGTGTTACACTGGAGGAATGCAACACGTACCTGATTTAAAATGACTATGTATACACCAAAGCATCACAATAAGTTATCAAGTCTTTGGACACCATCTTCTTAGGATTTAGCAGTATATCATGTTTTGAATGTGCAATTGCAGTCTTTGAAAGGCTCTTTTATTTGATACAGTAAAACTATAATACTATAATAATATGAAATTGTTGTTTAAAATCCCAATTCTATTTGAACATATTTTAAAACATAAATCATTTCTGTGGCGGCATCCTGATTTCTTACCAGATTTCTTAATTTGACTCATCTTGACAGTCTTTTCTCCAATTGACTTTCTTAGGGATCGGGCTCCTTTTGACATCTTACGGTACTTAGTAAGCCAGTCAAATTTTGGTTCTTCTTTCGGATACTGCTCACAGACATCTGAAAGTTTAAAAATTACAAAAAAAATATGTTTTACAAAGATCAATTAAACTTCCAGTTTCAGGCTAAAACATAAATGATAAATACATAGAAAAAATGCTGATATGAATACACAAGTCTCGCTCTTAATTGTTTACTGCCTCTAAGAACATCAATCATTTCTATGTATATTCTGAGAAAAGCGAAAGAGGAACTGTATTTTTCTTCTTTCCTTTGCTGCCGTTCTCTCTCTCAAAACTATTAGCCACAATTTCACACTAACTTCAACATCTAATCAAACAGAAATGCTTTGACTTCCTTTTGCAAGCAAGAGGCTGCTGGTGTCTGAGTTTCTATATGACCACAAATAATCTACAACCTTGTTGCCACTTACCTTGTAAATATCTAATATTCTTCCGGTTAACAAGCACATCTGCTGAGCCCCTGATACTTGCCATCAGTGCACAAGTGATGAAGGTCCTTCCAGCGTTTGTTAAACATCACTTAGCCTAAGCAAAGTTCCTCTTCAGACCTGGTTGACTTTAGTTTAAACCATCAGATGAAATTACACTGAAAATGCACTGAACCACAATTGCTTGAACAAACAACAATCCGCTACCTAGCCTGTATGATAAAACCCACAAACTCAGTAGAAGCAGACAACCTACTTTTTAAAAAATCAAACTCCGCCTCTCACACTCTTCCGTTCCTCAGTCTTATGGTCTCTCTTGTTTCTTCCCTAATGTGTGTTTGCTAGAATTAGCTGTTGTCTAAGAGTTGAGCACACTGGCTGCCTAGCTTCTTTAATCAGAATAACCTATATATGATCTTAGTTTATTTTGTGAAGATCTACAGTATATAGACTGCATAGCTGGTCGTCACTGTAATTACACAATGATTCCAAAGGTTCCATTTTACCAGGTAAATGAATGACGTTTCTCCTTTAGCCAAAGTTCACTTTGCAGTGTCTAAATGGGTTTCAGAATTTTATTAGCATGAATGGAAACACGTTTAGCAGGTTTGCTATGGATGAAGCGCTTTCTTCTGCATCGCCACCACGTGGACTCCCTATAATTTAATGGATTACTCAACATGAAAAACCACATTAATATAAATATAAATGTACGGTAGGAAATGTACTTAACTTGATCTTTACTTAATATCCTAATGATTTTTGTCCAAAATATTTTGACCTATACAATGTATTTCTTTTTGGCTATTGCTACTAATATACCCCAGCGACTTAAGACTGGTTTTGTGCTCTTGCAGTGTTTACTGCAAGCTTACTTCACTTCAGAACACTCATTCATGGATTTGTGCTGTAATAAATTAATACGATTTAAATTACGTCTCGCACATTTCAATGCACTTTGAATGGAACGTATAAGTTCGCTTCAAACTGAAACCATACCAGAATCTAAAGTGATAACCATCGGTTCGAATAGAACAAATGTCAAATGCGAGAAACATACAAAATGTAGACTGGGATTGAGAACCGCTGCTTTAATGTGTTAAATGAATGCTTCCTAACTGAATAAAGCTGTAATTTATTCATTCATACCTATATGAATAAACAAATTTACTAACTTACTGACCCAAAGCTATAAAAAAGTCCTGCAGAATGTGTGTCTTACCATTCCAAGCCCGATTGACTTCGCTGAGGAAGTGACGCGTATGAGAACCAAAAGGTAACTTCAGCTCCAACTTCTCTTCAAAAAAAGTTACTCGTACCCGAGTATCCGCCCCTTTATAGTGACAAATAAACTAGCCATTAAAATAGCCCCGAGAGACTGAATATTTATGCTTAAATAATAATTAATGCTCACCAACAACAGCAAGCTCATCTGGAGATGAAACTGTGAAGATATCAGATAAATGAATTACATCCATTTAACACGAGCACACTGAAAATTAACATCCTCCGTCAATTACCTTCAACAACTGAGAAGTCATAAGAAATGGGTATGATTTCCTCCAGTGTGACATCATCGCCAGTGATGGCCATTCTTCGATGGGAATATATGAATAACCTGAAAAATAAAATAAAAACATAACACGTGAAAGTCTGCAAATACGGCATCAGTTTTATTGTGTATTTAAAAACTATAAACGCTATGCTTTATATGCTGTTCAGTCAGTAGCAGTAAAAAAGTAGATAAACTCACGCATGTTCATTGTTCTGCTGCACCAGTCCAATCAGTTTGCTGTCCCTCACATCATTAAGCAGTGAAACACACTCCACAGCATGTGTTGGGCTGTTAAGGATATCTAACACAATCCATTACCTTTCTATCAACCGAGATGTTAGACGACTGATCAACTTATGAGACATTTTTTACACCGTACACTGGCGACATCTAGCGGACATACCACAATTGACACGGTTTCCATTAAAAAAACTGTGATTAAAAACAGGAGAAAGGAAAAACTGTGTGTGTGCTAAGTAAGATACACTGTAGACGGAATTGTAGAGAATATTACCTACGTCACATACGCTATAGAACAGATTTCTTATAGGCATAAGTAGCCAATATTTAGCAAGTGCAAAGTTTCGCACCAATCTTAAATTCGTATGTAAGAAAACATGCAGTCGATTTCGAAATAAACAGAAGCAAAAATACACGTTTGCAATGCAATCACGGTTTCGCATGAGTGCTGAGAGGATACTATGCTGCAGTTTTCTCCTTTAGCCAAAGTCTCTTGAATCGCCACGGACTGATCCATTACTCATCTGCGCCGGATCCTTCAAACGTAAGAGGGGACATTTACGATCATTTTACACCAACAGTCGTTCAAAGTGTGCCAGATAACGGTCTGAAGTGTTATACTGTCTTCATGGTTTCCTCCGCGAGTCCAGAGACTTCCCGTACAGTACTGCCACGCAGCAGATTCAAGACTTCATGCCCAGCGCTCAAATCATAGTTTTATCATAGCGTATGTGATCTCATATCAAGCCACGCTATTTCCGATGTTCTCTTCTTTAGATGTATTACTTTTCTTCTGGCCAAGAAGTGTCGTCAGAGACTGCTGAAACTACAATCTCAGTAGGATGGACTTGGATAACACCCACTACTCCTTCACGGCACATGCACCAGTCGGCGCTATCGTTCCTATTCCTAAATCATTCACTATTTCTGAAGTAGCCTAGCTACTGTATGTAATGTGCAATATTTGCAATATTTCTTTGTGTTTAGGATGTGTATGGAATTCTAGCGTCATTTCTAAATTAGTGCTTCTTGAGACATGGGACAAAGCAGGTCCTGTAACTGCTGTTAAGGCCTGTACACACCGGGACGAATATCGCACGCGTTTTTCGAGACGTTTTTCGCCAGGATACCCATCTGTTGAATTCACTCGCATGGCGCTTAATAAACAACAGAAATACCTCTGTATACAAGGTGGCGCTGTGCTTCTGACACTTGCTTGTCGCACAGAAGAAGAAGAGAGCCGGTATTTACGCTCTTTTCTAAACTATTTTCACGCTTTCTGTTAACTGGTAAAACAGAACATGGATTTTTCAAGCAGCAGCAGCAGCTCCTCTTACTGTGATGAAGAAATTATTTTTCTGTTGAATGAGAAAAGACAACGGAGAAGACGCCGATATTGGATACAGCCAATAGTTAGAAAAAGAAAAGAACATGGGGAGTTCTATCGACTCATACAAGTATTGAAAATGTACCATGAGCGTTTTCGTGGGTATTTTAGAATGTCCGTCAGCGAGTTTTTACTTCAACAATTGCTGACAAAAGAACAAACTCAGACACAGAGCAGTATGGAGCTAGTTTTACGACAAAACAATTTGAATTAGAATTATTTACAAGTGTTATTTAACAAAACTGAATATTATATGGGATTTAAAATAGCTTTGAATTTGATTTCGGATTTGAATTTGAAATTATTTTACTTGAATATTAAACATTTGAAAATGAACACAACTGATTTTTTTTTTTAAGGCAGAGTTTTATAGACCTGTATTTTCAAACAAGGAATGTTTTGTTCTAAATTTTGTAAGACTGCAGATATCCAGTTTTAAAAAAATATTCGGAAGCAAAAATTCGGAAATATCAAATTAAATTTTCTAAAATTCAAAACGCAGAAATTCAGATCGTAGAGAAAGTAGGTCAGAGGTCATCCACAGGGAAGAACAGATGATCTCCTAAAAATCAAACAAAGCATTTTGGCCAATCACACAGATGCAGTAGTTTTACATATCACCCCTAAATCTATACATTTGCAGGAGTTATTTATGCATTTCAGTGGTTTAGTGCAGTGATTCACACCTATCATTACTAATGCAGTGATTCACATTCTCTAATAACCTAAATACTGAAAATATGTAAACTTGTTTTGTCCTCAAATTCTTTCTTGCAACTCCTCTTTCAGTCGTACACCTGTCTATGGCTCATTGCACAGACCCTTTACACTCAGAAAGTGACTTAAACATGTTAATCACTATATAGTTTTCTGTGAGCAATTAAACAGGATCATTTTGAAGCAAAAACACTAGTCCACCAGTCCTCCAAAGTCTTGTGAACAAATGTTCTGTATGTTTTTCACGGCCTTATTTCAGTGACTTCAAAATTGTAGTTTTTCACTGACCTTCTTCTTCTCAAAAACACAATCATGTCCATAAATCTTACTAACATATTATTGTAGCCAAGTTTGTGCTCTTTAGACTTTAGCTACTTATATGTTTATAAGTAATTGGAAAAAAAATACAAATTATCAGGCCATGTCAGAACTTCTCCAGACCCCCAAAACACCCTCAGGGCCCATTAATGGAGTTGGTCACCTCTTTACAGATAACTTTTACTTTACCGTTCCACTTTCCTAAGACTTTTCTACAACTTTTTAAGTGTTTCTGCATGATTTCCCCCATTCATCCAGTATAGCATTTGAGAGGTCAGACACTTAGCAATGATCTCTGTTCTAGTTCATCCCAAGGGTGTTTAATGGGTTGAAGTCAGGACTCTGTAAAGGCCAGTCAAATTCCTCCACACCAAACTCATCTAATCATGTCTTTATGGACCTTGCTTTGTGCATTGGGGCACAGTCATGCTGGAACAGTTATCCAAATATAACAGAATATCCAAAATTCCTTGGTATGCTGAAGCGTTAAAAGGGTTTCCACTGCTCCACAGTCCAGGATGCTTTTCTCGGCCATGGAAACCCATTCAGTGAAGCTCCTGGTTTAGTGCTAATGATAATGCCAGTGAAGTCTGGAAATCTTCAGCTGTGGAATGAGAAGACCTTTGCTGACTTTTATGCAGCATGCTCCTCAACACTCTTTACCTGGACTTACACTTTATGACTGAATTTCTGCTTTAGATAAATGCTTCCATTTTCCCATAATACCAAAGTAGGTATTCTTTTTACAGCTTGCATATTTTACATGCACATGCTGAATACTGCATAAACAGTACAACTAGTAGAATTCTACTCTAAAAAAAATTAATAGTATAGTAATAGTTGCATTTTAGTACTGTTCTATTTTACCTGTATATGAATACTTGCATCATATTTAGTTTGTTCTTTTACAGACTGGTTAACGAGGTTGACCTAATACAGTAGTTCAAGAAATGCAATACATTTTAAGAGAATGTAAAGAACAAGTAAATGTACAAAAAATGCTTTTCTACTGGGTGCTGAGAAGATAAAGTATTTATTTCCAAAGCAATTATTAAGATCTATTTCTTGTATAACAGTGAAGGCTGGTTACAATCTCATTGAAATCTATAAATATTATACATATGTATGTATATATAGTATTTAATTGCTGCCAGGTTAAAACAGTACTGAGCAATAAAAATCACTGCAATCTTTATCAACCAAGCTGTCAAAATCCTAATAGTGACATTTATTAGACTATCAGTAGTGTTGACAGAATTAGTGAATTCAAATGTTATTTATCAAAATTAGCATAGCCTATATGCTCTTAGATCTGCACACTTACAATAAACACATTTCTCTGTAAAAAATAAATATATGTATGAGTATAGGCTTTCATTTGTCCAATATTATAAATGCTTTATAAATATTTTACATTGTCTTTTTAAATTTCCATTTAGATGCCTAATGTGCATACTTTGTTTAATGGTAAGCAGGTTTGTGTGTAACTATTATTTTTGCATGCACAAAGGGTGAAATCTGCTTGATTGAATTTTTATTTTATAATTAGTTTTACAATGTGGATTATCTGAGCATTCTACTAATATTCTTTGGAGTATTTTGTGTAATAAAGAATAGAAAATATATATATATTTTTTTAGAAAGCACAAAAGTTTTGCACCAAACTAAAAACGAAAATTAAAAAAAGCCTCAGATAACTATGATTGACTGTAATCAAAATTCAAGCATGCGTATACTGTAAGAAAAGTCCATAAAATATAGAACTATGTTAATATGTAATGATTTTTCTCAGGCGTTTTAGTAGTCGTGCATTGTGACAGGGTATGATAACCTAACAGAAATGATAGTGTTCATTTTCTGCCAAGACATAGTCCATTTTCTAAATATTTTTTTCTTACAGTGTAAATTATTGTCAAAAAAGAGCGAGAATTAATCATGCAAGATACACAGCTTGTGAGAGGAAGCAAACCTCATATTTGTCACTGCAGTGTTAATATATTCCTCTATGTATAATTTCTGTCTAACTCTGTGATAAAAAGAATCCAACAACAGGCATATTTCCGCTTGACATAACTCTACAGATGCCCAATGTAAAGCTTATTTGGCATCTATACACATATACGCAAACATTCTGGCTCTCATGCTGATCTTATGGACACACACACATACACACACGGAACATAAAAGTGACAGTAAAAGAAGTACAATCAGGTTTAAAACATACATACACTCTTCTAATAGAAAACGGCCCTTTGCTGGATTGCCTATTAAATGTGACTTTGTTATGCTCAAGTGAAGACTTGAACTATCCAGAAGAGCAGCAGAGAGGCTGTGATCAGTGCGGCACAGTGAGGACCCCTGCTGGCCGAGCTGGGCATGTTCACGTCACCTGTCAGTTTGAGACATGAGCTGGATGCAGTGGCGTTGCAGCACTCCAAGAGACAGGCGGTAGTGGTGGTAGTGGAACACACTGACATCTTTCTGCAATCTGTGCTGCAACCTGCCTGCCAGCTCTCTGTGGTGCCAGACATTGTCTTTTGTAGCTAGAAAATGAGACAGTGATTTGCTTTCATTTAACATTTATGTATGGTGCATTAGAGCATGAGATCAGTATTAAATCAATATCCTTCAACATCTATCAATTATATATATATATATATATATATACATATATATACATATATATAATGTATATACCCCGGACGAGCCCCCACTTATATAAACCTTACACAATATATGTGTTTGAGGGATAATGATTTAGGGAAAACATTTGAGGAGAGAATCAAGAGCTTATAACTGAAAGTAATACCAAGAATGATAAACTATTATGATAATTAATGATACTATACTATATATACAATTATTTTGATGGTACTCTTTAGACAGCTGTTGAGTAAGTAACTCTGCAGCTACATGTCAACTAGCCTTCATTAGAATATTGGTAGTCTGTCTGCTTAATGTTGATGGTTCCTCAACAGACGTACTAAGTATAGGATACTTTGCAATTATGTGAACATTCCACCTACCCAACCGAAGTCTACTAATCCCTTTAGGTTTATGTAATAAACATTGCTTTTTTTTATCAGTTCACTCATTCAAGTACTCATTCAGCACCTAACCACTCACACATTAAATAAATATGTCAAGATATGATATAGTCTATTACAAATGAAGTAAATTTAATACAGTATTTATTGTGTGTTATAAATAATCATACTCTTAAAAGTTGTAAACAAATAGGTAAATATTATAATGTATTATAATAGTTTTTTTTTGTTTTTTGATGGTCTGCATTATGCATTCATCATAATGCCTTGGGGATATCCTTATTATATATCATAAGTTCGGGCTTAATAGAAAGTGTTACCAGAAATTATTCTAATGCCATCATAGTTACAGTTCATTTTAGAAAGTCCTAATTCTTCTTATTTTTTATTTTTCAAAAAATCTAAACTTCTCTCTGTTAATATTATTTAATGAACATGGCTAATATGAAAAACAAGGTCTATTTTTATTAAACAGCATGGTAACACTTTACACTACGCATTTGTCATTATTAGTTTTTTTTTATTATTAAATAATAAAGAACAAACAAAGAACAATGGTTATTCTGTAAGTATTGTGTTTTGGCTCAAACCTTACATTTTGATTTAATTGTAATAAATATAAAATATCACTATCTTATTATTTACAATTTTATTTTTTTATTTTTTTTATTAGATGAATTACATGATTTCTCATTGCGTTCACATAGATTTAGAATGGTTATCAAAAAATGTACAGTGCCAGTTATCTATGGTGTGAATAGCCCTAAACTCTAACAGACAGATGGGTATGGAAAACCTAAATCAATAAAAAAAAGAAATGAAGACAATTCAATTATAAAATAAATGTAATAATTATTTATATTTACTTTACCATGCAGTAGTCCTGACCAACTATACATGATCCGACATTACTGGCGACATTATAGGTTTTGTAACATGCTGCTCCACTACACTTGACATTATGACACTTCTTGCCCTTTTGGGAATAAGAAAAAAAAGTGAGAAGGTGGCAGAAAATGTTCATTCATGCCCTAAAATGACATATAGTTGTGTGTGTTCTTACATTGCTTGCTGGGGTGGTTGGAATTGTGGTCTTTAAGGTTGTGGTTGTAGTGGTGGGTTTTGTTGTAGCAACTAATAACAAGATAGTAGTAATAAAAAGTGTCAATATTCAAGTGTTTCCACTCACATAATAAGAGATAATAATAATAAGAGAAAGAGTTAGAGGTTACCTGTGGTACTGACTGAATTGGACATGGCAAGCAGGGTGTTGTTGAGGCAGTTGGTTGTGTTGCAACAGTTGAAAGTGCAATTAGTGACAGTCCCGTTCCCGCAGGACACAACGCATGAGGCACTGCACCTGACAGAGTAATCTGCATCCCCTTTCATTATCTGAAGCACATCAGAGCGAGAAGTAACTCTTTAAATCAGGGCATGATTTGCATGGATTACTTTCCACTGGAGGTTCCCATCTGAAATCGCAGCAGGGCAGACTGACCTGACAGAAACTTCCAGTGGATGGGCAGGGCTTCGCCGTCGTATTCAAGAACTGGTCGTAACAATCTTTAGTGCAAAGAAATTCTGGACAGGATAGCTTTTGGGAGGAAAAGCAGTTTTAGTTCAATAAAAATGACACACCAATTACACTATATATTAAAGTTTAAGGGTTTTACAAGAAAATACTATTTCATTTACTACAGTATATAATATTATAAATCTTTCAGAATTTCATATTTAATTCAGTTTGTTACTTGCTTTTCTTTGCAGTTAATTGCAAAGATTACTTGCGATTTCTGAGTGAAAAGTAGTTGAACACATTCTTTTATGTACTTTCCCAGCACTTACCGCAATGTAATTTTCTGATGAAGATGTATTCACTGAAAATATACACAAATCAGGACAATATTAAGTAAGACAAATCAATTAAATGACATCATCACACACACAAACAAATATATATATATTTATTTATTTATTTTTTGTGGATTAAATGGAGAGAAAAAATTTTTTGTTTGTTTTCCAGTGGCAAGAACACATTTTGGTTGAAATCAAACTTTGATGAAAGATTTTAATCAATTTCAATATGCATTATATATTATATGGAATAGAATACAATATATCTTGTTATTTTATGCACATGCACACACATGTTGGGTTTACATGTTTTATGGGGACATTCCATTGGCGTAATGGTGTTCATACTGTACAGACTGTATGTGGTATTGCACTACACTGACCCTAAACCTGCCCCTTACCAGAAACTATGTAGATTTCCAAAAAACGTCACTGTTGTGAATTTATAAGCTTTGTTTCCTCATGGGTGTCAGGGAGTCATCACAGTCACCTGCGCCCTTATTTGCATGTTCCCAATCACCAGCCTTCTGATCCTCTGCACCTGTCACCTGCAATCAAGCTCCCCTTGAAATGCACACTCCTCACTTGCACTCACCATCCGGTCTACCGGTCACACCGTGGATCTAAACCAGACTAATCTCTTTGTGCTCTCTCTCCAAAAGTATTGCTGTGCTGTTTGTTATTTGATCTCAGTTCCAGACCTCCACCGCTCCTTTGACAACCTGCATCATTGTATGCCCACTCCATTGACTTTCCACTACTGGCAAGGACCTGGTTCACTCCACCTACCCTACCTGGATCTCCCGGACTTCTGTCCTCACTCCTACCTTCCTGTGTTCACCCCTTGTACTGTTAATAAACCTCACTCTGGCTAATTCCTCCGTCTCTCTCTATTGTGTGTCGTGACAATGGGGACAAATGTCCCCACAAGGTCAAAATTTACTGGTATTCCTATCTTTGTAGGAACAATTGGTCCCCATAAGGCAGGGGTCACCAAGTTTGGTCCTGGAGGGCCGGTGTCCTGCAGAGTTTAACTCCAACCTGCCTTATCACAGCTGCCTGGAAGCTAGAAGTATACCTAGTAAGAGCTTGATTAGCTGCTCCAGGTGTGTTTGATTAGGGTTGGAGCTAAACTCCGCAGGACACCGGCCCTCCAGGACCGAACTTGGTGACCCCTGCCATAAGGTGATAAATAACGTGCACACACACACACATATATGTCTATTCTATTTCTCTTCTGCCAGTCCTCAGGTGCTGCTATTCTATTTTATTCTATTCTGTTCTGTTCTGTTTTATTCTGTTCTATTCTATTCTAAACTGTTTTTTGTATCACTGTGTATTGCTATGATTACATAAATAACTACATGTAAATAGATACTACGTATTAAACACCACAACTACACAAGAAAGGTAGACAGACGAACAGAAAGTAAGAATATCAGTTCTCATATGGATAATACCTGATAAGGTGACAGAAGCATTGTTAGAAGTAACAGATGAGACTAATGACGTTCCTGTCACCGAGGAGCCTGATATGGAAGGAGAAATGGTGGAGGACAAGCTTCCAGGATCTGTAGATGATGATGCATCTGTTGTCTGAATGTTTGTTGAACTAGTCACTGTGTCAGTTGTCCATACTTTAGAAAGTAGACTCATTTGCAATAAAAGAAAAAACAGGACACCTGTTGGAAAGACAGATAAAGGACAGCAAATGTCTGTGACAACTAGGGCATTTACTGTATTTTCATGTGGTTAAATGTAACTTGGCCAGTTGAGAAATGCGTGGAAAAACATGCACACAAGAAGCAAGAATGTCAAATAAAAATTAAGTCTATTTCTGTACATGCACATCTTTTTATGTGCAACGTTTCTTCTGTTTCACATTGTTAAAAGTTGTAACCTGCAAATGTATTAATATTAGTTTTGTTTGTGTAAATTTATATATATATATATATATATATATATGTTGTTGTTTTTTTTACTTGGGGAAAAAAACTGTTTATTTACATGCTACCAAATCAAAGGTACAATGACAAACCTATTTTCGAAGACATCCGGTTCTTGTTTATATCGATAGTGCAACATATTTCTCCAAATGCCATCTGAAAGCATGAAATAATGATGAAAAACAGCAAGAATAATAATGTGTTCATGGATATTGGTGAGCTTGATTTGCTGATTTTACATGTTTAAAAGGTCCAACAACCAAAGTAAAAACAAGGCATGTATCAGTGTAAGAAAAAACCCATTGCCTGTGAACTATTCTCAGAAGGTGGTTTGCATCCATGACATTGGAGACAAATTTTCACCAAGAGCTATGCAAACCTGACCTGTCATAATTGGCATTGCGGAACATGGCTAACCTCCCATGACCTCTGAGCATGATATTATGCTTTGATCTGCAGTGGAGCATGTCATCAGAGACAATTTCTTCTAATAGATGCCAATTGTTTGGCTGAAACAGAGCAACATTGATTTGGTTTCCATCGCCGCATGTGTTTGATTTTGACTGGCATCTCAGTGTGGCTATCAGCCACAATGTTACATCACAGAAATCACAATCTATGGTTGAGTTTCTCTGGCAGATACACTAGTTCATACAAAAGTTCCCTTGCTATTAGCCCGCTTGCCCACACACAATTAACAACTTGTTTGTTCTCTGTGAATCCCATGGGCGTAAGTGCAAAGCACGGCTTGTTACCCCTTTCCCCATGAGGCGGTGATCAACACCGTCAAGAAACTACCCTGGAAACCATGTCTTGTATATGAAAATATTGATTCACCCAAATGATGAACTCTTTCTAATCTGTAGTAATACAGCCATGTTTTCAGATGACTTTGTCCATCTATTTGCATTTCTCGCCCTTTCTAGCTTGCTTATTAATCTAGTTACCAAAAAAAGGCATTTGTATATTGCAAATATTTTTGGCTCTTAAACCGTTTTTAAAAGTTCCTTTGGATAAACGATGACATGCACTAGAAAGGGGTGAAGCATTCACAGCTGTCACTGAGAATTTGCTAGTAAATTTCACAAACAATGCAAGAAATTAAATAGGATAATTTTCAAGAAAGAAACATTTATTTATTTATTTATTATATGATTTGATGCTGCTACTTGTTCAGAAACCATCTACAAGGCATTACTCATTAATCTTTTTTTTAACATAACATTTATTTTTTTTATAACTGATAAATAAGAAAAAAAGTTGGATCTAATTCCGATTCTCATGCATAAAGCAAGAAATTTCAAAATACATTTATATTAGTATTTTGCCATCAAAAACACACATGCAATATTTAGCATTTTTCATATGCAGCATCTTGCATCTTTTTAGACTTACGTTATCATCTGTTTGAAAACATAGCAACCCTCTTCACGCAACAGTATCTCTTTTGCAAAAATCTGTTAAGCTACAACTTTAGTCCACAGCTGGACCCAAAAGTCTATATATACTCTTACAACATCTTAATACGGCATATTGGGAAATGTTGCTTACCTTCACTGAACTAGAGGGAAATACAGATTGGACTGGAGTTTTAACAGCTGTGGATGAAGACAAGATCTATATGATCCTCTACCCCTTCTTGTCTTTCTCTCACTCTCTTTCTCTCTCTCTCTCTGTTGCTATTTGCTCCTCCAGTGTGCTGACATCAGAGGGAAGGTTTCCTAATTAGTGGAAACTCTGATGGGATTGGTCTGCTGATTGCGTGCTTAAACTAGAATGATGGGGTGTGTCTTAAAATGTTCTATTCAACTATCTATTGCGTTATGTTTACGAGAAGTGAAACAAAAAATGCTAGACAAAAAAATTGTTTTATGTATTTATTAGCCTTGTAATGATGATGCTACTACTAAAATACTAATTTACTAATATACTAAAATACTAATAAAATAATAAGATGCAATAAAACATATGTAAATAAATAATATAAAATAAAGGTAAAATTTACTTGGAAAAAGGTTTAAATAAAAAATGCATCACAGAATGCAAGAAGTTGGTTTAAAAAAATGCTATTAATAAAACAGTGCAAGCAGAAAACAAAAACCATTCAAATGAAATTAATTTCATTAAATAGTCAGTCACAAAAATGAAAATCAGCTGATACTGCTATAGTTCCCTGGAGCTAATCAACTCCTTATAGTCCTGTCTGTGCCTTCGTACTTCTTTTACTACAGAAACAATAAAATATCTTGAACTAAAGCATGACAACAAAAACAGAACCCTAGAAAGCATTAAATGTATATGTGTCACAAACCAGGCGAGGAGGCGTATGGGTTTAATTGCAAACTGTGTTTATTAGCTCAGAGTCAGGGCAAACAGAGTCGAGCATCGGCAAGAACAGTGTAGGCAGAGACAGGTGAGTAAACGTAAAACAAAGCAAAGGTCAAATATGGTCAGCGAATTAATTCTACTGCCTCTGTGTTTGTTCATAACAGAATGATGAGTCTCCTCGAATCCAGCGGGTATTTTTCTGAGGACTCTGCACATGATCAGGCTAAGTGGAAACGATTGAACTTGATCTTTCAACGAGGGCGATGCATCAAGGATTATGTGGAGGAATTCATCACCTGGTGCGCGGCGATGAGAACAAGCTCAAGAACTTTTTCTCAAGAAAGAAGTTTTCTCATGGATCTCGACCCGGAAGTCCTTTACGAGGTGGATGACGAGCTGGTGGAAGACCCGTCATGGACTCTTGCTGAGCTGATCGACGTGAGGCTGTTAATCCTCAGATCACTGCTGACAGTGGGTGAGTGCCATGAGGAGGATTACAGTCAACAACATCAGGGGTCTACGAGCCATCCGTCCGACGCGCTGCACAAAATAAACGCTATTTTTAGACTGGCTTATGAAATGGATGAAAAATGAAAAACCCCACTGTTCCTTTTCCTCTCCATACTCGCGAGGAATATGGAATGCCAAGGGGTTCAAAACCATTGAAATCAAGAGAGCAGCCATTCATCTCAGCAGTCTTGGACCTTCGAATGGCAGGTTGTGGCTCCGTAGCCCGACGAGAGAGGTCATGTTTGGTCCAACCAGTACCAGTTCTACAGCCAGGAGTGCTGTTTCCTGCCCAGTCGGCACAGGTTGTACAGCTCGAGGAGCTGTAACCCGTCCTAGCGATCCCCAAAACGCTAGCGACGGGTTCTGACACCGCTACATAGCGAGAGGGGCTGTGTAGGGTACAGTCTGGTTCCGTTATTCAGTTTGGAGAGCTGTCTGCTCTCCAAGGAGGAGGAGAGACCTGGTCCCCGGGTTGACCCAGCTCCTCAGGGGGCCGGGGGGGCTTTCCTCGGATGGTTCATAAATCGATCGATAGATAAAGATGATGTACTCGACCCTGTCATCACGGAGGAATTTCGCAATCACCCCAATTGACCAGCCCCTAGAGGTCGAGGCAGACCCCGTCGCTGCACAAGCGTGCTAGGAGTTGCTCCTAGGGAGGGGGGTAATATCACGCCGCCGGTCTGTACTGATCCCAGTACAGCCGAACCCACATGCTCACACTAACCAGAATTCTAAATACCATCAGCTGGATCTCGTTAAGAGAGCGGGTACTTAAACGCAGTTCCCCAGTCTATCCTCAGCGATGATCAAGGTAAACCACCTGTACTCCTTACCTGCACCTCTCTTCTTGTTTTAGTGAAGATATCCTGTCTCTGACCAGTGCTGTTCACAGTGTTCATAGCGATCTACCTCTGGATCACAGTTTGTGCTACATGCCGAGTAAAACACCTGCTCGATTCCTACCTGTTGCAGAGAGATCTGTACTACATGAGATCCTTCTGCGTTTTATAGTATCCTGCTCCTTCGCCCGCTCCAAGCTCTTCATCCACAAACCTTCAAAAGAGAAAGAAAGAATAATAGAATTCGGAGGATTCATGATCTGACGATGGCTACCGCTCTCATCTCGCATGAAGGATTTGGATACAGCACTCACCTGCACTGAGCACGAACACTCCGAAGACCGCCCACTCCCTCTTTGAGGGAAAGACGCCTTTTGGCGAGACGGCAGAGAATCTCCTCGGCCCAGTACATCCTGCTTAACGGTGTTGGTCCAAGCTTCTGTAATGAACTCCAGCCAACTGGAGATGTGGTAAGTATGGACAGTGTTTATTTACAGGATGTGCAGAGCTGAATTCAAAAACACAGGTGAGGAACTCAAAAGGCAGACAATAGCTGAATACCGATTAACTTAAATATAACTCAGTCTCTTTCTCTTGCAGATGCTCAACGGAGGGAAACACAGACGAGACGAGACGATCAAAACCACACCAAATTACATCCAACGTTGTACCCTGTTGTTCACCTACAACTTGCTACTACAATGAGACTGGATTTGTGGTGCCTGGAATCACCAACATTGCCTTTTCTGAATAGCTTTGTCGAATACATATGTTGGCCGACAGAGCTCAACACGCTGCAAACTTCAGAAAACACATGCAAACAGAAAAAACACATGCAAACAGAAAAAACAACAACACTAACATTAAGAAAACATCTTCATCAGTTTGACAACACAAGCGCTGCAAACACAGAAACTCAATTCAATTCGATTCAAATTTATTTGTACAGCGCTTTTCATGATACATTTCATTGCAAAGCAGCTTTACACCAAAGTAATGTTTTACAGTATATGTAGTAGTAGCTTGTACGTGTACATATGGCATAGATGTGAGGTAAAGATCAATTAGTGAATTAATCGAACAGACAAGGAACATTATAAATTAGTAGCAGAGTTCGGTAGTGCTGTGTGTTGTTTTAGGGTTGGCATCATCTGAAGTCCTCTGTGGGGTTGGCATCATCTCTTCTTAAGTGT
>JAUMHI010000058.1:2716853-2728994 GCA_032359435.1 Enteromius unitaeniatus | reverse complement strand
GAATTCTGCAAATTCTTTTAGGAAATCTGTATATGGCCCTGGCGGTCTATACACAGTAGCTAAGACAAGAGATTTCTCTTGTATATCTGGCAGAGTAACATTAAGCAAAATAATTTCAAATGAATTAAACCTGTCTCCTGTTTTCTTAGTGAAATTGAGAATGTCACTCAGAGTAAGCAAACCCCAGAAATTGTTGCAACTCCTTCACTGGTGGGAGTGGGCCAATTGCAGACAGCATTAACCCTCTGGGTCCAAAGCGATACCCCCAGGAGAGATGATATAGCCGAGGAATTGAACGTAGGCTTGGTGGAACAATTTTCAGGTATAGGTGCATTTCAGGTGCATGGTGGCGTGATATAAGGATTTGAGCTAAGGAAGGGGTGTCCAATAATGCTCCTGAAGGCCCAGAGTTTAGTTTCAATCAGCTTCAACACATTTGCCTGGAAGACAGTCGGAAATCGCGCAGTGTGTCTCTGGTTCTACTCTAAAACTCTAAAGGAATACTTCACCCAAAAATGAAAATTACCACATATTTTACTCACCCTGAAACCATCCTTAGTGTTAGAGTTTTTTTTTTAAATGTATCCAAGCTCTTCCAAGCTTGGTAATGTGGGTCGAAAGTGCCCATTATTTTGAAGCTCCGTAAATCGAATATGTCTGCAAGTATTGTGTCTTAAAATTAAGTTACATGCCTTCGGGGGGTTATCACATGTCACCTGAAGCAGATCAACGGGTTTTTGCAAGCAACTGAGTGACTGACTGAGCACCAAATTCCAGATTCTTGTCTGACTTCTGACTTGGCGTATCCGATTTATGCCACCATTCTTCATTCTTTATGACAAGGAGACATTAACCAAAAACAGAAACACACCTGACATATACCAACATATAGTGGCTTTGCGGTTTGGATGATGTGCCTGTCCTCAGCTGAAAGTGGAACTGAAATAGTGGAAGAAGACGGGAAGCATGTTACCGTTACATTCCCTGCAAAAACTTCTCTCAGCTCACGCAGCTCAGACCCTTGAGGTTAAACTTTGTGCAGCTTAATTTACTTGGCACAAGAAACAAATCATTCAGTCAGTCAACACCAACTGCTTCAGGTGTAACAGATGGTGTTGTGGAGCTGCTTGAATGTGCTGCACTGGGGCAACACAACTGTTGTTTTCTTGATGCAGGGTTTAATTATTTGTATTCAGTTAGGCTATAAGATCCTTTCACATTGAGCACAATGATGCTTACTACAGAAGGGGAAGAGGAGACCACAGATGAGACCCAATACAATTGACTGTCTTCCAGGTTCGCATACTACCGTTTCACTTCTATTGCTGACAAAACACACAAAGTACTTTACTGTAGCAATGACATATGTCATCATACTTGTTTTATTGTTTTGTTTTTAAACGTAATTTCCTTATTAGACCATAGCAATGAGTTTTATGTCAAAGTCAGTATCGATGTATTCAGTAAAACGCATGCATCTTTAAAACCATGTAAATGATTTGGCTAGAGTCTAGCCATTAATGATTATTTTTTCTCTCTAAATGATTGCTCTTGGTACAGTGTGCCAGATGCTTCCGGGTAAACAGTGCAAGTTGCTCAACAAATAATAGAGACTGAGTTTTGCACTCAAATGCAGTAAATTTATCTAGTTGACAAAGTGTGAAGTGAATGTCAGATTTCTAATGAAGAAATTTTGCCAAATTAAATGATCAAGGACTTTTTCATGGAGTTATGAAGAGTAAAATAAATAAATAAAAGGCTCAGGCTTTTCAAAAAACTGAGTGAGCAACATAATAATTAAGTAATAACATATTATACCAGTCTGATAAAGGATCTTTTCTTTAGCTTCTTATTATTCTTAATAACCCTTAACTGTTCTTAATATTAAACCCTTTCCTTATTGTCTTTTCCTTATGCAGTTCAATTTATTGTTTTTTACAATACATATTATTTCAGGGCAGCATAGAAAATATATCATGGCACAACCTATGCACATCTACATGGCATTTAGATTTAAACCTAATAATTTGGAACCCAAATGGTACCAAATTGATAAAATGATATTAAACATCAACATTTAAAAAGTAATTCTAGCAGAATTCTTCACAAAAAAATTTAAACTTCAACTACAAAGATCAACAGAGGAAGTAAAGATCAGATCTATCAGTAATCTAAGCCATTGGCTCGTAGTAAATAGGAGGAAATATAGTAGTCTGTCATCTGTAAAATTTTGCTCTCAAATATGTGGCTTTGCATTTCCATTCGCAGCCAGGTGACACGTTTGCATTGCATGTCTTATTTTCATAATTACTGCACTTCAATTGAGACAAATACATGCTGTTGAACTGCAGTAAAACTATAATCAAATTATATGGTCATGTCGAAGACACAGGCAAATATCTTTCCATCTAACTTTTATTCATTACATTGCTTATTAAATAAAATGATCAAGAACTAATACAAATAACGTTATGCATTTTTTTTTGCTTTTAGTGCTCATTGCACTGTAAAATTATTATTATTATTATTTTTGGTTCAGTTGTAAATAAAGAAAAGATTAATAGAATAAAAAAATGCAATTTCAGTCTTTCTGCTTGTAAATTTCTGCATGTAATTAATGGTGAAATTTACTAACTATTTCTCACTATTCTTTCAGTGCCAATCTTATTTGTTTGAGCTACAGAAATATATTTACTAACAATAAATATATGATTAACTTAATGGCATGAGAATACAAAAGTACCAAAATGTGTTTATTTTCATTTAAATGTTATTTTATTGTTTATTATTTTTTACATTATATATTATTTTAGGTAAAAATGCATCTTTAACCACCTTTTATTTTTATTTTTATTTACAGTTTACAGTTTTTTTGTTTTGTTTTGTTTTTTTACATGGTAGTGCCATAAAACTCTTTGAATAAATACCCTTGAAGTACCATGTAAATACTGTAGTACATAAATATAGGAAGCTACCATACCAGATAATGTGAAACTTATAGTATCTGATACAGCTACTTACTGATAGACAGGCTTGACATACTGCCAGACATTGTTCAAACACTGTACATTGCTTTCAATTTAATGACTCAAAATGCCCTCTCATTTATAACAATGCAGGTAATTCATAACTGAAGTGAATGAGGTGACGTGACCTGATGAGGTCCCTCATTAAGACGCTTGCATCTGAATTCAGAAGGCTGTATGACCTGTTGTGTCCCAGTGGACAGGTGCTCCGAGAGCGTGCTAATGAAACCCCTGAGAGTCCAAACGCTGCTCAACAGCTAACAGCACTTTAATATCAGATACCTTATAAATGCACAGAGATTTACAAGCCAGATTTTGAAGAATTTTAAGTAATTTATTTTGTGGAACTGAAAAGGTGAGTTATTGTAGGACGACCTAAATGAAGATTTTTTTTTAGTTCACTCAATCATTTTAAATAAGATTGAATAAAACCAGTTAATTTAGATGCGACTATTTTTAGGTGAAGTGCACGTGTCTGATAGACTAAAAATATGAATAAAATGCAGTTCTTTACTGGTAATCTTGGAGCTTTACAGACACATTAGTTTTCATTTTCATATTTTGGGCTCCACAGATGAAGGAAAATCATGTGGGTTTGGAATATCATAAAATGTAAATGATGAAGGTGACAGAATTTTCATTTTTAGGGTGAACTATTGCTTTAAGAGAGATAAACGCTCCCCAGTGTCTCTGTTAAAGAGGGTGTGTTTTTATGGTAACATTAAACTGCTGTTTACACCAGGCCATGATTTTCCACCAATCCCATTTCTGACAATCCAAAAATACACAGCATACTATTTACACAGAACAATCAGGGTCCATCATTTTAAGCTCAAATTTCATTTGAAAGCTCAGGATCAACATCAGATTCGCACAGAATGATAAATTAGCCTTCATTGCGACATGCTATTGGATATGTTCAAACAGAAGTTAAATCACGATGTGCTTTGTATTTTAGTAGCCTATGAATAACCACATGCATCTGGAATGATGGATGAAATACGCTCAGACAAACAAGCTACGAAAATAAAGCTGAGATTTTTGTGACAATGAAATGCTGAATGAAACATAACTGAGTGAGATCATCAGGCCATCCTGTACTGTATTATATTCCCAGTCCTTTTATGTGAAAATATAAGTATTTTCATGTTTCTATCATTTTTCCTATACTATTTCACATAATTTTAAACTAAAATGGATTTAGATTCTTCCTTTTATTAATATTATTATTTAACATACATTCAGACTTTTGTAACATTTGTTTAACTTAGCTCTAATAATGTATTTGTGCTGAAAAATCAACTATTATTATTATTGTTATTGTTATTATTATTCATTTACACTTTTAATAGTGAAAACTATAAATTTTATTAGGAATCACATACTGTAACTGTAATATTTTCTATTCAAAATGTGAACATCGCCAGCACGGGAGTAGTTTGCATCCTTGGAAGTGACTGTCAGTCTGTAAAATGTTTGGCAGCTTTCATCTCCCTTGAAGCTTTTTTAATGGGATTTAGCAGGAATAATAATAATTTTCTTTGTTAGTTTTGGTAAGGGATTATTTTTGTGGGAAAGTAATAGCAACTCCACTCAATCAAGTTTTTTGAAGCCAAAAGCTGCATATTTATAAGAATAACTAAACTATCATTAAGATGATTCTAACTTTAAAACTTTCCCCTGTTCCTTTCCCTTCCTTTTTTTCTCCTAGCTATTATAATGTGTGAAGGGCAATGGGCAATGGAAGTGTCGTTATGTATTATGGATTATGACCAATAAGTAAATGTTTTTTTAATTATTGTGATGTCTTTTTATCATCTGTTTGAACTCCATGTTTGCACCCATTTACTGCAGTGGATCCATTCGTGAGCAAGTGATGTAATTTCTGTAGTTCAATAGTTAAATATTACCTAAATTTTGGGTTATTTATTGTCTTATTGCAGTATTTTTTTTTTTTTTTTAGTACCGTCTTGAACTCTATTTAAAGGTTTATATCCCCTTGATACATTTTTTGTAAATTCAGCTATTATTTTCTCTTGTGGATTATATGTAAACATATTTTATGTAAAAATATTCTTATTCAGATCAGTAGTAAATAAACAACAATAGACATTTTGTATGATTCTTCTATTTTAGTAAAATAATTAAGATTTTGCAGATTTATAAAGGGGATGTAAACACTATTTAGTTGTTTTTAAAGAAGTCTTTTTTTGCTCAACAAGCCAGCATTTATTTGATCACAGCAATATTGTGAAATATTTATTCTTTTTAAAATAACTGCTTTCGATTAATATATATATATATTGAAATGTAATGTATTCCTGTGATCAAGGTGAATTTTCAGCATCATTACTCAAGTCTTCAGTGTCACATAATGCTTTAGAAATCATTATAATATGCTTATTTTTTGCTCAATTATTTTTATTATTGTTGTTGTTAATATTTAAAACAGAGTTGATTACTTTTTTTTTCTCTCAAAAAGACCCTAATATCATAATTTATCTGAAATAAAAAGCTTTTGTAAATGTTTTTTTTTCAAAAGTTTGGAGTCAGTATGAATTGTTTTTATTTTTTAGAAATTAAAAATACTAAATACCAAAATACAAAAAATACTTTTTTGTATCAAGGATGATAAAGAAATTTCAATGGTTCTGTTTCAGATAGGGGCTGAAGACATCTCCACCTTTCTTGTATACAGATTGGGGAAGCAGGATGTGCAGGACTTTGAAAGCATTCTCCCTTTTAGCATACTAATAATAATTCGGTACAAACTGTGGAACTGATCCCATAATCTGCATGACACACTGAAACACTTTTTTTCTGTAAAAAATGTCTTTATTCATTTAAAGAGCCTGGATGTAACTACACATGTGCGCCTGTACATGCAGTATTGTGAAATAATCTGCATTGGTTACACTCTAGTATGAGGAGCACATATTCACTTAACTATGACTTTTGTGTTTCAACTGTGTTGGGATGTAGAATATGCTCATGCAGAATAAAAAAAATTTCTTTCTGCCTCTGGATATAGCTTCCGAAATCTTATGAAATCTGATCAAATTTGAAAACAAATGTAACCACAATATAGTGTACATTTACTGTAATAAACACCAGCTTGTGTGAAATGATGCCCCCAAGTGGTGTAATATTTTGTTGTTGCGCTTCCAAACACCTGTCCAGTGTTAATTGTACATACTGGAACTTGAAGCAATTGAGGCAATGCAGTCCGCGTTTGACTGTGTGAAAATAATGACGTCTGTTTCGGTAGAGTCCTGCAAAACATCAACATTATGCTTTTTAAAGTGCAGTACCAACATCACAAAAAGTACATAAAGCTTACTGGATCGTCTTATGATACGGTAATCAAGGATGGTAAGTGCTCCTCAATGGTGATATCTGGCTAATAATTGTAATATGGTTTATACGCATTCCATTGTTAATAACAAGTCTTTCCTCCACTTTGATGCTCAAGGATATTTTCTTTTGTAAATATAAAATGAAAGAACAATTATAATGTAAAAGCAGAAACATTGCTTTTTTATTCTGTATTAATTATTTCTTTTTCACCTCTTATATGTGGATAGGTTAGGTTACTAAAAAGGTAACCTCCCCAGATCAGATTCAGGATTTTTTTGTCAATTGCTGTAAATTGTCAACTTCAAATTCAAAATCAGTAAATTTGAGGCAAATGGTTAAGAATACATGATTTTTGCATGATGGATAACTGGCTGAAACATCAGTATATGAAGATTTTGCTGACATTATTGAGCAGAAGCCTTACACTCTTTGGATGGCAATTGATGCTGTGGCTGTAACAGGTATGAAAAGATGTAATTATATGTAAATGTATGTAATTGTGTATCTATGCTTTTGTTCTAATTTTCTATTTGATTTTAAGACACTTCTGCACACACAAGCTATCCATCTTCAAATGAGACTGATGCGCCATCGTTTCGTTTAGTGAGACACACAGGCATCAGCGATGGTCCTTTCTTCTCACCTAAAAGAACTCGTTCTGATGACCATTTGCAAGAAGCTAAGAAGGTAATATATGTGCTTTTGCTATATATATGTGAAACACCAGTCAAGAGGGAACAGTTCATTATATATGCTAATCAAAAGCCATGATAATCATTTTGTGTGTATATAAAATAACTTATATAATGTATATTGGTATATATGATTGTATAGATTTGTTATGGTTTTCTTTTTTCTTTTTTTGAATTTAGATTGGGACAGTGATATGTCTTCCCTGTTACTGCTGATCTATTTCCTGCCAACACCTTCTAAGAAATAAGTTTGTCAAGATAAGTGTGCGTGAAGCTTTGGATCGCGTATAAGATTTCATAAGGTATGCTTTTTCTTAATGTTATGTAAAACTGCATGCCATGCCTAGAATGTTTGTTAATATCTAGATGTACATTAATTAAAATGTGATACACATTTAATACACATTAAGTGTGAATATAGTTATAAGTGACTGGAACTCATACAGTCATACAAATTTAAATAATTGATTATTTTTAATGCTGTGTTACACTGTTTATATGTACGCTGTACTAATTGTGTTTGTTAGCACAACATAAGTTGAATTTCCTTGAGGCCTCTTGAATTTGAGAAAATAAATCCAGTTGGTTTGAAAGGTTTATGTGATTATTGTGGAGTTAAATGAACACTGGACAATTTGCTGTGTAGTGTTTATCACATGGGCTCGTGAGTAAACATGTGTTAGGAAAGAAGCATACCTCAAAGCAACCTAGCTAACGTTAGCCAACTTAAGTCACCAATCTGGAAGGCAGAATTCCCATTTAATTTGTATACTGGTCAGCTAGTTTATAAAGCATTAACGTTACACACAATCACAAAATAGAAGGAAATGTAAAGGACCTCATACAGCATGAGAGATGAATCTAATTTAGGGAGAGAAGAGAGGGAGAGAGAAAATCGGAGAGGAGCAGTGGTAACCTGATGATAAAATGTGCTGATTTCCGAACTTTTTATTACCGTAAAAGTTACATTTAGACAGTGATATGCATTAGTGCCACACAACGTTGCTTCTAAGTCTAAGCCAACTTTTCAAGATGGCGCCAGCTAGATTGGCTGCTGTCACAACTGCTCCGTCCCCCTTTTCTTTGTTTTTTAAGTTAGTTTTCAGCAGTTTAAAACCGGCAAAATCTCCACTATTGAGTACACAATACTCAGCCCAGTGGAGAGAGTGAACAGCTTCAAAAACCTTGGTGTTAACATCACGCAGGACCTGTCATGGTCCTGTCACATCAACACCGTGGTGAAAAAGGCCCGACAGCGTCTCTACCACCTCAGACGCTTCAGACTGCCCTCCAAGGTGCTCAGGAACTTTTACTCCTGCACCGTTTAGAGCATCCTGATGGGAAATATCTTAACCTGGTTCGAGAACAGCACCATGCAGGACAGACGAGCTCTACAGAGGGTGGTGCAATCAGCTGAGCGCTCCATCCGCACCGAGCTCCCTGACCTGCATTCGATCTACAGCAGGCGGAGCTGGACCAAGGCCGGGAAGATTGTGAAGAACCTTAGTCATCTCAACAATGGACTTTTCTCTCTGTTGAGGTCAGGAAAGATATTCTGCTCCCTGAAGGCCAGCGCAGAGAGAATGAGGAGGAGTTTCTTCCCGCAGGCGATTCAGTCTCTCAATCAGCACTGACCCACACATGTTTTCACTCACTCTGGACATTCTGGACATTCACTACACTAGTGGCCACTGCACAACTGCACTTTCGTGGTCATTAGTTAGTTATATCACTCCATCACAAGCCACTTTAACAAATCACTTTGTGCACTAGACACTTTACATTACATTACCATTTTATTTATCTACCTTGCACAACTGTATTTTCTGCTTTTTTTCTGTATTTCTTAGATTTCATATATTTCTTATATTGTGTATTTTGTACATGTGCACCTATTTATTTAATTTAATTTTTAACTTAAATTTTATATTTTCATTCTTAGTAAAGTCTTGTTCATTGTCTCTTATTTTGAGGTCTGAGAAATTGTGTAAGCATTTCACTGCATATTGTACTGTGTATGAATGTGTATGTGACAAATCAAATTTGAATTTTGAATTTGAATTTGAAGTCTCCGTTTGTCTTAACAAGCCTGTAATTAGTAGTGACGCAGCAGTTTTTTCACCGTGCTTGTGCGTGAAGTTGGGTTACAGGCCCGTTAAAGTTATTCAGTGCCGAATACTCCCGTGTTTTTGATGTGTGATCCGCTTCCAGATTTTTGTTTTGTTGGTTCAAATTAACTCAAAACGTGGTGGATGCCGTCGCTTATTTTTGCGTTGACAGTTTGCTGATTCGTTGGATGGCATCCTGTATTCTCTGTGTTCTCTGGCTGATCTCCGTTGAACAGGATTGTGGCCTCGTCGGATCTAGCTGTGGTCTTCGAGATCGTGGGGGACATTCCCATCATAGGGGAAGATGTTGCATGGAAAGTGATAAAAGAGAGTGAATCTAATGGAACCTGGCATTGTTGGGATGAATGTGTCGATTGACCTGAAGGATCTATTCATGACTACAGATGACATGAAGAAGATAGACAGGTATAGCTGTGGTTTTAAGAAGGCCAAGGTCCAGCTGGTGTTGGCTAACATTAAAATGCAGACTGAAGCATTAGGCTGTGATGATAAGATTGGCTTCGCAAAGGTTGCCGGGAAGCAAACAATCACTATCACTCCATTTAGTGAACAAGTTCTGGAAGGTCACTGCAGAATACCACCAAAAGTGAGCTGTCAAGTGTTGGTAGAAGCCTCTTCAAATATCAGTTTGCCTAAAAGTGTTCTGATCGCTAATGTGCTTGCCAAGACAGCCGATGGTAAAGTTCCCGTCAGAGTATTAAATTCTAGCGAAAAGCCTGTAAAACTCCCACCACGATGCAGGATCGCTGCACTCTCCCAAGCCACAGGAAGTTGTGTCTAGAGAGCTTGTTGAGTTTGAGGAGAATGAGGGTACTTTGCATGTTAAAGCGGTACAACAACATCAGGTGAATGTGGAGTTGTAACAGGGTTAAAAGAGTATAACAATTAAAGTATAAAGATGTGTGAACATTAGACTTTCATATATTTTAGATTCATTACACACAACTGAAGTAAAGATAGCTGCTGAAGTAGCCAACTCAAGCCCAAGAAAAAGAGCCTATGAACGCAGATCTCATAGTGCACTTATCATCACATAGGGGAAGGAAGAAGATACAAGATCACTGGGAACCCTTGTCTCACAGTGTAATAAAACAGAATCACGCAGACACTCCAGTTTACACAATTCGCCCAGAGAAAGGGGGTCCATGTAAAGTTGTACATAGGGATCAACTCAGGCATTGCACTTTTCAGTCATTTTCTTTTGTAATGGCGCTTTTCCACTGCATAGTACACCATGGCACGGTTCAGTACTTTTGGGGGGTTTTCCACTGGGAACAGTATCTGGTGCCTGGTCCTTTTTTTAGTAGTCAGCCAAGGTTCCATGCAAGCCGAACCGTTACCAAAACATGACGCGTAAACTCTGCTGGTCACTGATTGGCCGGAGAAAATCGTCATTACTGCGTCACTGAACTTGTGACACGAGACACAACAGACCCGTTAGATTAAAATCAGCACAGTCAGCGAAGGATAGGACACAACCTATTTCTATTAACCAAAAATGGCTGTTTCGTGGTCTATTGAGGAAGTACAGACGTCTTGCTGTTAAAAACATCCACATGCCGAGAATGAAGAACACCATTCCGTCGATATGCTCCATTGATGTGTGTTTGTTTGTGGAGCGTTTACAATGATG
Organism: Enteromius unitaeniatus; assembly: GCA_032359435.1. Taxonomy (NCBI): domain Eukaryota; kingdom Metazoa; phylum Chordata; class Actinopteri; order Cypriniformes; family Cyprinidae; genus Enteromius; species Enteromius unitaeniatus. The sequence continues at coordinate 2,718,157 of JAUMHI010000058.1, read as the reverse complement.
TCACGGCAGTAGAGGTGGCGCAACCATAAAGTCACGTGAATAATCCCACCCACTCTAAACTGCAGTGGAAGCGCAAACCAAGCTGAACTGAGCCGTGCCGTGCTTCGTTTTCGTCTTTGTAATAAGCTTTTTGGGTTGAATTAAAATCTATTTACTTCCCACTGCCAGTTTTAAGCCAGGTGTTTGACCCGAAAGGCACCACGTAATCTGTGACGTCACGTATCAACAGTCTGTCCGCGAGATCTTGTAAAATAGAGCTAGTTTAGAAGGCCTAATAATGGGGTGCATTTCAGTCACTATATCATATTCATTCCGTTTTTCTGACAACAGAAACCATTAAATATATCAGTGAAAACGGTTATATTATAGTTTTTTATTATACATATATTGTTACAAGCCGCGCCTCTGTGGCGCTCTCCGAGAGTCTGCAGCGGGAACCTTCTCCAGAGTATTAGTTTCCACCCGGACCTTTTTCCCCCACGGACCTCGGGCGCTTCCGCTCACCTTCCCGCCGATTTTCGGACTATTTAGGCGGCGCACGGACAGCAGTCAGACGCGAAGTTTTGATTTGCCGTGGCTATCATCTCTGAGCATTTTTTCCCATTGTTGTTTTTCTGGTTTTTGATCTCGCTTGTTTCCTGGACTTTGATTATCGCTGCCTGCCTCGACCCTTTGCCTGAACTATCACTACGAGTATTGGATTACCCCCTGGACTTTGTTTGTTTGTTCATTGTGTGTGTGTGGAGGATTTCATTAAAGAGCCTGCACATGGATCCCAACGTGTCTGACTCGGACTTACATATATTATATTATTATACATATATTCTGGTGATTTTGATTCATGCACCTGACAAATATCCTAATTTACAAAACAACAAAAAAAGTTTTTATTATACAATACTTATTCTAGTGATTTTGATTCATGCACCTGACAAATATTCTAATTAACAAAAAAAACTACAAATTAAAACTAACACTGTAACTAATGAAAACTAAACTAAAACTAAGCAATTTCAAAATAAAACAACTAATGAAAACTAGCAAATCTGCCTCTAAAAACTAATTAAAAGTAACGTAAAAACTATTACAACCTTGTTCTGAACTGATTGAATTTGAATTACTTTTCAAATTTAAATTCAAATTTTATTTTTTACATACACAATCATACTGTCATGTTCGGTCCGCTTTAGTATGCGTGCGTTCGTGCTTCTCAGCGGAGCAAGGAACGGAGGACACGGAGCGTAACTCTAAATATTTATTAAGCACATGGAACAAGAAAACAAAAGCTGACGAGGCAGCGAACA
>JAUMHI010000058.1:2704015-2716753 GCA_032359435.1 Enteromius unitaeniatus | reverse complement strand
TGTTAGGTGTTTTGTACTCTCTTTGGTTTTGGATTTATTAAATAACTATTATTTGTTTGAACCCCACGATCTCCTGCGTTCTCCTTCATCCTCCGTGACAGGTGGTGGGTCTCAGATCCTGTTTCTCACTCGGTCTTCCTTAGTTAAGAGTTTAATATCTGCCCCACAAGGCGGTGGTATATTCCCCTCCGCCACATAACAGACCAGTGGTTTAACATTATGAGGCACAGCGTTTTGGCCAATGCAGGTAAAGTTAGGGAAAAAGTATGAGAAAATGCTCAAAATAAAAATTATGGACATATTGTCGGATTTAGCACATTATGTCCTTTAAAGATAAATGTTAGTACAAAATCGTCTTGTAAAACCTTACAAAGCCATGCAGACAGTAGAGATGGGCAGATCGACACGTAGTGTCGACACACGTCTCAGGTTTTCAACACACAAACGTTAGTGCTTCGAAGGAGTGTTCTGGAGCATTGCTTGAAATGAGGCTGTCACGTCACGTCGGATTCAAACACAAAGTGCGTCGAGTGCACTGTCCCATACCCGTCCATATCAATATAATCCATTATATTCAATGTCATGCCTATATGAACGTTTTTATTATTATTATTAATTTTATATTTTCTGAGGTGTTTTATTGCTAATAAAATATATTGTGATTAAGAAATTAAATTTGAATGTCTGTTGTCTTTATGTAAATCAAGGTGATCAATTACTGTTCCCAAAAAAGAATAAAAGTCCTTTCTCAACTACAAACTTCTTTGCTGCTTGTAAACGGCATCATTTCAAACGCCGTCCTCAGCTTTTTGGAAACGACATGGAAAATGCATGCAAGAGAACCCATTCTCAAGTGTGGAAACACTTTAGTCTGGACACTCCTAATAAAGTGTCATGTTTAACATGTGATAAAACTTTATCTTACTCAAATAACAAATCAGTAATAGCATAATCCCACTTTTAAAGGCATTTGCTAGAACAACCTTAGTTTTGCATTTGAAGAAGTCTATCAATAGCCTGTTTATCATATTCCCTTAATTCATACTGACCTTTATACAGATGATTGTAACTTTTTCTATCTCTGGGAGCTTCTGGATAGCCGGGTCAGTGAAACACAACGGCATCATAGCAGTAATGCTGATGCCACCATAGAGGTAAAGAAATACTTCAGTGATGCATACCTCCCTAGAAGTGAGGACCCTCTCAAATACTGGCATGCACATAAAGAGTACCCCCATCTATATGCTTTGGCTGGAAAGTATCTAGCTATTACAGCCACATCTGTTCCATGTGAACAAATATTTTCAACATCTGGTGATGTGATCAGTAGAACAAGGAGCCGCTTAAGTTCCAGCACAGCAGAGCAAGTAATTTTCTTGAATAAAAATCTGTAGTGCGTTTGTCAGTCCTAATTAATTGTCATAGAAGGGAAAAGACAAGTTAGATGTGATTACACATGAAGAACAGGAAGTCTTTATTGTCATTGTACTGTGCAAAAAAACAATGAAATTTGGAAACCATATCACTGCAAACACATGCACCACCATTGTTCTAATGACATCTTTGTTTATTAAATATACAAATAAACCTTAGATTGACATCACAATGAACAAATCATCTAAATGACACAGTTGATGTAGTATTTTTTATTGGCCACCAGATGGTGAAGTAGAGCACTGTCTCAAAAGCTTTGAAGCATGAACGCAGTTTGTTGTAAAAGCCTCAGTGCTTCAGAAGCTCCGTTCTGCACATCCCTAGCAGACAGTAACTGAACTTACCCTCATATTTCGTTAGTTCATGAGGCGTTAAGGGACATATAAATTAAGCTTTGCGCGTCCACTTTGCGCGATTGCATATTGAAGTTTATTTACAATGAAAACACTGCTGCGGAAATTTTTAGCTAGGCTATATACGTCACGGAGTACATTAATGCTAACCCGCACAGCGACAGATTAATTATTACATTAAAGGCACAATATGTAAGTTTACGGCACTAGAGATTCGCATTTTCAAAATAATAACAGAGGCGAAGTTTGATGACGCAATGACGGAGCGTTGAACATTGGAAGATGTCGTTTTCCCAAATCATGTTCAAGGAAGCTCAATTATATCTGTTTTATCACCTAACCACCTGCACATGACTATTACTTGCACAATGAATAATGTATATTTGCTTACCCATCTATTAAAACACACGCGAGAGCGGTGTCTATGTCCAGGCCGAGGTTTTCACAATGCTCTCTCCATTTCGGAAATGTCACGCCGATATTTGTTCTCGCTTTATTTTGTTGTTGAATATCTTCTTGCCTTGCTTGTATACATCTAAGTTTTTTTGCGATTGTGGAGTGTAATCATGATCTATGATATGGAAATGCAATATAAAGAACTACCACTTACGCATATTTGATATATATATATATATATATATATATAGCGGATATTGCGTCATTGATAGGCGCCAAGGAACAGGGATGGTTCAATATTTAATTCTGGAATTTATCCTACAGAACTTTTGAGATAACGTAAGCACACAACTGCATGAAACATATAACACTGTGCAAGTGGTTTTGGGATATTTTATAACACAGATCTTACATTTTGTGCCTTTAAACTGTAAAATATGTGTGCTCTTACTACAACTTATTAAAAATAGAGGTAAATAATCATACCAACATATTGAAATGTACCTTTATCCTTCTTGCTGCCGACTGTCATGTTCAGCTGGAGCTTTTTCCTGTTCCCTATAATTGTGAAAAAATAATTAATTAATTAATTCTTATTCATATTTAAGTAGACATCAAAACGTAGACAATCAATGTTGGATGTACATCTGTTTTCCCCGTAGTCAAGCCATCCGTGTTTTCCCGTGTTTTCCTGTGTTTCTCTGCCTCCCTGGATCTGGACCTAAGCCTGCTCTCGGACTCTCGCTCTTGCCTCGCCCCTCTGGACTCTGTTCACCTCATCGCCTGACCATTTGCCACAAACTTGGATTATTCTCTTGCCTCTGATTCTGATATCCCTGTCTGCCGTTATCGACCTTGCTGCCTGTTCCACTCTGTATGTGTGTGTCTCCAATAAATTGTGGCATATGGATCCGTACACCTTCCCGTATCTCAATCGTGACACCGACGAGACGAGTAAAGAATCCAGAATGTTCAATGAAGAGAAAAAATTTAAGCAACCGGTTGGGTTAAAATAACCCAAACCAGTGGTTCAGTGATAAAAAATTCATTTGACCCAGCATGAACAACCCAACTTTGTGTTTGGTTCAGTGGTGAAAATTAATTTGACTCAGCATGTACAACCCATGTGCTTACATGTGTGTTTACATTACCTCAAATAACCCAGAATTCTGACCCAGCACAATTAACCCAACAATATGTTTACAGATATCCCCCTGCACTTTTTAGTAGTGAAAGTTTTGAAGCCTCTGCCTCAAAGACATCTCATTTAGCCTTTTAATTTTTAAATGATAAACCATATACTGTAAAAATAAACAAATAAATCAGATTTAACAAATTATTATTTGGTAACTAGTTCCACTGAAATTTTACTGAAATTCACTCAATTTCTCTCTTTAACGTATTATCTGAATTGCTGTCTACTTTTTCCTGTTCCCTTATAATTGTGAAAAAATAGTTATTAAATTATTTAATTAATTAATTCTTATTCATATTTAAGCAGACATCAAAATGTAGACATCATTAGTTGTGTACTAAAACACAAATCTTGCCAGATTGGGCTTGTTTGAGATTAATCTGAGTGTTTTTACTTCCTAATCACTAGTCACTGCTATATACTGGTACTGTATATAGACTTGGGAAAAATAGGATCAGGTACCAGAATTAGTATGTTATGGAATGCCAGAGGAACACGTAACCCAGTCACTAATGAGATTAGACAGGATTATGGCTCTGAACTCTCGATGTGTCCGCAGTAGGCTTGGTAGCAACATGTTGGTCTATGAAAATTCCATCAGATAACCAAATAAAGAGAAACAAGCCAACAGGATAATTCTCATCCACTGGAGTTCAACAGAGATCTGTATTTGGCTACTGCAACATTGAATCAAGGTATTTACCTGCTTTAGTGTTTTAAAGAAAGGTAATAGATTCATTCCTTTTTCACTAAAAGCTGCAGTGGTTGGTTAAATCAAATCAATCAGAGTTTAAGGACTTCACATACACAACGGCTTGGCTTGTATTGGATTTTGTATTGCAGGCAGTATGTGAAATCTTCTGAAAATGGCTACTTATGTACTGCGGTCAGCAGTTGCCTGGACTCTCAAGGGCCTGTTGGGCACATGGAGGTTTTTCTGGGTAATCATGTCCTCTTTATGTTAATACATTCTATAAATATATTGTAGTTTTACTATATTGCTACACAAATGCACTAGTAAATCCATGCTATTTATTTATACTGTAGGTAAGCCCATATTGTGCTCTAAAATCTGTACCATGGACACAGCATGCAGATGACACTGGCCATAAATTACCATCATCAAAACTGACCTCAGGTAAGTCCGAACATCAATGAAGAAAGTCATTGATCAAATTATTGTACTAAGGAAGAAGTTCAGTTAATTGGCAATTGCAATGTAAATGTAATGTTCATACCTGTCCAATAGATGGCAGGATAGTTTTGTGGAATAAGAAATAGTCTGTTAATATCACAAAAATCTTGGAGTAACTGGAGTAAAACAGTTTTTGTTGAGGTAATGAAAAAGTCATGTTGTACAAAACCTTTATGAATTTCTTTCTTCTGAGGAAAACAATAGAATATATTTTGTAGATATCATGTTTAAAGATACTATGTTTTTGGAAATACAGTGAAAGTAAAAAGGCGTCCAAGACCACTGGACTCCACTGACTTTCACTATAGAGACAAAAAACATTCAGACATTTTTTTATATAAACATTAGAAAAAAAGGGGGGTTTGAATGACTGAATTTTCTTAATAAGTGTACTATATTATCCATATCACAACACAGTGAGCATTTGCCAAACTAAAGACTTTTATAAATCTGTAGTTGTCCAGAATGTCAAGCATCTAGCAAGGACAGATGTAAATGCAGACTCAAAGAAGAAGGGCAAACCAGAAAATAATTTTCAGCCTGAACACAAAAATGGCCTGTTCAAGAGATTGCTAAAGGCTGAAGGGGATATTCAAGAACTGAAGATAGAGATTGCAAATCAGAAAGCATCATGGGAGATGCGGTTTGTGGAGCTGCAAAAGAGACAACATGATCTAAGAGACCAGGTATGTAGGTCCAATAATATTTCAGAAAGGAAACTCATAATTTCATTAAAATGAATCTGCTACAACATTGCTTCTTCTGCTTTGATCACCTGGCTCTTTTAATAAATGCAAAATGTATGAATGTTTTTTTTTATAACTATAACTTAATTATTTGTGATTAATTGGAATAGCAACAGGAGCAATGCTTATGGGTTGCAGACTTTAAAAATGCTTGAGTGGCATGTCTGTTGATCACTGAATGCTACTAGCCTCTATCATGACAGATAAGATGTGATTTGAGCGGAACCTTTCTAACATGTATTTTAATTGTGTGATGTGATCTGTTTAGCTGACCTCTGAGATTCTGGTAAGGACTGGAATGCTGTACAGAGACACTGATTCAGAAGAAACAAATGAAGTCTTTCTAGAGTCTGGCTTGGAGAACGGACATAATCCTGAGGAGAAAGGGCATGAATATTCTAGTAAGAGCTTTCTTTTGTGGACTGCCTGGATGCCAGGACTGCCCTTGTCTAAGGTGAAATTAAATATTTGAAAAAAAAAAAATAATGATCTGTTGCAACTTTTCACAGGTGGTCTCAGACACCAGCAGAAAGGACCTGATGTGGAATTGCGTAGAGATGGTGGCAGTCAAACCTCCTGCCCATCAGACTCCAGAGCCACTTCTGTCATGTCTAACATCAGGTATCATTGATGGTGTTTTAAGATGGACATGTTCATGCATGCCCTGCTCTTGTCATTGGAAAATAATTTCTATTTTTCATGGCCTCTTTCTTTAGTGTGAGGTCCTGGAGGAGTAGTGTGGGACCTCATCGAGTATTTGTACCCCACTCCCCTCTGGATCTGAAAATTGGGCACAGGGTTCGAATCATGTTACCCTCTGGACGGATCAGCACCGGTACCTTACGCTACCTGGGCAACATACAAAACTCTCCCGTATACCATCTTGGCGTAGAACTGGAGTTGGCTGATAATGGAGAGCATGATGGCACTTATGAAGGACAGCACTACTTTTACTGGTATGATATTTTTTCTTGCCTTCAGAAACTCGGATGATAAGAAAATGTGGGTATACCTTCATGAAAAGACCAGCTAAATAATTAAATAATAATTAGTTTTACCAAATTTACCGTATCAACCCTTTCTGCTAATACGTTTGCATTTTAAGACAGTGGTTGTGAACCAGTGACCCTCTATTCATTATTCAGATCCTTTACTGTCATCATGAAATTAACTGTAGGCTATTGTCTTCCTGAATTAAAAGGTTCGTTCAATTCTGTCATGAATTACTCACCCTGTAATCTGAGAGCACCCTCCATAGAGAGCAAGGATACTACAGTACAACGATCAATGCACAGAATCATAGCAAGGACATCAGTAAAATAGTCCATGTTTCATTTTCATTTCAAGAGCACTAATAAAAGTGTTACTGAATGCCAAATTTTTATAATTTGGCATTCATTTTCATTTGGAATATCATTATCATGATTAAAACACAAACCAATTGAGTAGCTTATCAATCAGAAGGAACAGTATATCAGCCAAACACAGGCATTTTTATTGTTATTCTTCCAATGGAAAATAAGATCAAATAATAAACAGGATTTATTTTAAAGGGGTCATATGATGCGATTTCATGTTTTCCATTTATCCTTGGGTTGTTACAAGCTGTGCATATATAAGATCCCTAAAGTTTCAAAGCCAAAAAGATATTCCTAAAATTATGACTTGTCCATACCCCCTAAACCGGCTTGTATAAATACACCACCACTTTTCTATGTCATGGTGTGGGATTATTTTCATAACACCACCCAAATTATGAGCTACAAATCTACCTGTTTCAGGAAGGTGGGGTTTAGAGGAGAAACAAGAATGTACAGCATGTGGAAAATAATGCATTTTTATTGAAACTTAAAGGGTGAGTTTACCCAGAAATTTAAATAGTCATTGATCACTTATCCTCATGTCGTCCTAAACCCGTAAGACTTTGTTTGGAACACAAATTAAGTATTTGGATTTAATCCGAGAGCTTTCTGATCCTCCAATGGACAGCAAGGGTTCATACACGTTCAAGGTAAAAAATGTACCAAAAACATTGTCAAAGTAATCCATGTGAAATCAGTGGTTCAATCAGAATGTTATGAAGAAACGAGAATACTTTTTTGGGAGAAAAAAACCCCCAATAACTTTATTCAATATTTTCTTCTCTTCCGCTTCTGTTTGGGATGCGTGTTCACGAGAGCGCCATGATGCATACGTATGGCGCTGCTGACGTATAACCCAGTGTGCCACTATGTTTACTGTTTACTCACGCTCGTGAATGCGCCTCCCCAACAAAAACAACTTGTTGAATGAAATATTGGAATAAGTGTTTTTGTTTTTTCATAACATTTCAAATTGAACCACTGACTGCTTTGACAATGTTTTTGGTACCTTTTTGAGCCTTGTACATGTATGGACCCTTGTTATCTATGGGAGGATCAGAAAGCTTTCGTATTTAATCCAAAATATTGTAATTTGTGTTCCGAAGATGAACGTTACTTACTGGTCTTACTGGTTTGGGATGACATGATGGTGAGTAATAAACGACAGAATTGTCTACCTTTAAACTGCATAAACACATTGCATTATACCAAATACACAATATAATGTTCTTTTTAGCAACATCATGTGACCACTTTAAATTTCTGGTTTGATTAGCTACGTCAGTTTTGATGTGTGTCTGGATTTTGTGTCTTGGCCTATGGAAACAAACACTCAAGTAAAGTGTTGTTACTTGGAATTGATAAAACATTGTCTAGTAGCATTGGTGTAAACTGGCAGGTCTCACTGTCTTCACCAGATAAGAATGGCATAACATGTAGAATCAAAGGCAAATAGGACCCAAATAATAACATTGCAGGCAGCATTTGTGCACCTTCCCAAACTGATTTCAGACAGATTTCTCAGGTGAGTTCAAAAGTTGATCAGATGAAGATATCACAGCAAAGGTGACACAATCATTGAATTTGGACGTGCCTTATCTTGCCTGTTGTCAGTGCAGGCAGTATTTTTCAAGTTTTAGATGCGGCCACTGTCTGCACTATTTACATTTATGTGATTGCTGTGCTTCCAACAACAATTTTGTAGCATTTTTTTGATGCAGTATAGTGTAGATATTCAGTCTAGAGAGCTTGGGTTAAAGTGTCCACATTCTTCTGTAAATACTTAAAATTATACTAAAAATTAATTTGTCTTGTCATGAATCTTTGATGTGACCTTAAATAAAACACCTCAACAGACCTTTTTAATATTGAATTTTGAATAATGCTTTTTTAAAGTGTATTATCTTCAGTGCTCTTTTTCATTCTGATATTTCTTTTTTAATTTCCTCTTTCTCCTCAGCGACCCTGGACATGGTGCGTTTGTTGCATTCAGTAAATTGTTAATGGCTTGGGAGTAGATGATTAAGTGAAGACTTTGCAGGCCGCACAAGAAACCATTCGCTGTATGGATCCATAACAGAGCACAGCATGGATGAATTATTTTTTTAGGCCAGCCCGGAAAAAACATTAGCCTGGCTACGTCAGACTTTGTATTTCCGCTCAATTTCAGATCGCTTCTGTACTCAGTATGATACAGCAGGCTATCTTACGGTTTTCTTACACCAATTACACCGGTTTTCAACTATGCCCTTCCAGACTTCCAAAGCAAGGTAGCAGAGTTTGGTATTACCAGGCTAGGAAAACACAACTGGCTTTTGGAATATTGCAGAAATTATAAAGTAAGAAGCTAAAAGTAAATAAACATGGTCACACGTTAATGCCACCAATATTACATACAAAAACTTTTCTCTGAAGGTTTGCGTTTTAATAGCATGCAATAGAATGATTATAAACACAATGTGGCTGTAAAACTGGTTACTGGTTGCGACCGATTTTATCAAGACAAGCAAAAAAAAAAAAAAATGTCGTAGAATAAAACGTGATAGTATCTTAGGCTTGTGCTCACCACTTCAGGCATTTATAAAACCTATTCAAAAAACAAATGGACTACAGGACGATAGAAATGTAGGTGCTAAAATGCTAACTTTTTCCAGGATTGGCCAACAAAAACACTACCTGTGTATAGTGTATCTTTATTAGTAGAACAATAACATATAACTGGCAAATAGGTTACCTTATGTGTTACTGTAAAAGTGAAAAGGGGTCATTTCTGCCCCACTAGTTACACCAAATATAATAGCAAAAATGATGACTGTTTTTAACCATCCCACCCTAAAACTGTGCCACTGGACAGACATGGTAGCAATGTTTTTAAAGTGGCATCAACCTATGAATGCATTAGCTACTTGGTGTCTCTGCCTATTAATAAGCTGTCAGTTTTACCAAGAATATTACACATGTGATTTCACTAGTTCGCGCTTCCTCTGTGATAGTTAAGCAAGCTTGGTTGGTGACTGTCCGGGGATCAGGCAGGGAATCTGGCAGACCCGGAGCCCTAGGGGAATCTACCCCTAGAGGATGAGGGTTGAGGGATGCTCAGAGCCCTGACGGATCCCTGTCTGCCCCCCAAAAAGCTTTAACCCTCTGAAGTCTGAGGTGATTTTGGGGACGCTGAGATGTTTGGACATGCTCTGATATTTGTGGTTATTTCAGCTACTTATATCATACTATTGACCAACATAAAATTGTTTTTGTATACAGCAGAAACTGCTACAATAATATGCGACCAAGATGGATGTACATGTTTGCATTTTTTTGAAAAAAAATATTATGCGTGGTTAGTACATTTTGGGAAAATAAAACTAGCTAAAATAAGGCCATACAATCCATAGTGAATGGTCTTGAATAAGAATTTAGAGTAGCCAGTCTATTAGGCTAGAATATTTACTTCAGAATTATGTGAAAATCATTTCAATTACTTATTCACACAAAACAATACAGTGTTTTAAATTTTAAAATACATGTTTTGAGGCTGAAAGCCTGTATGCGAGGGGGTGAGAATGGCCATTAATATTCAGTGATTTTCACCTGAAGAGACAAAGACCCCTCTCCTAATGGCCTATTAGTGACACTGACAGGTAGAAAGAATGTGAAGAGGTGTGACAACATTTTTTTTAATTTACAACACAGTATAATTAAAATATACATAATAAAGGTCAAAGACACATTATTGAGCACAGTGATCTAACTTTGAGTCAATCCTGAGACTTTGAGCCAATCCTGAAAACAAGTGAAGACTGTAAAAACCTGATATTTGAGTGTTTTCTGCTTCTTTCCATGAATTCAAGAAAAAAATAACCACCATCAGTATTCAGGGAGCTTGTTTTACCAGAGAATATCAGTGCAGTTGAAGATCCTTGAGCACTCCTAGAGGGGATCAGCTTGAATAGACACAAGTATATGTCATCCGGGTTTATCATGCAGCAGGTTTATAATCACTAAAAACAAAACAAACACACAAAAACATCTGTGAGCATGTTTATATCAGTATGTACCATTTTGTTTTATTTATTGTTCTATTATATCAAGCACAGAAACAGCATTGCTTCCAAAGAAATGTAGATGTCATATTCAAAACGTTTCACTCGATTTCAAACCATTTTAGTCAGGAATTACAGTTCAAGAAAAACAAACAACAATAACGTCAAGCAGCATTTATTATGCACTCGTGATATTGTTTTTATATCGTATTATTTATTATACATGTAACATAGTAACAGCATACAGCCTGTCATATTCAAAATGCTTCACTCACATTCAAACAGGTCAGTCAGGTTTATAGTTCGGGGAAAAACTAAAAGCAGTAAATGTCTTCAAGTTTATGCCACAATGCCACGCAAACTTACACAAAAACAAGAAGTACTTACTCATGAGAGCAATTGCTCGGTTGCTGGAACAGCTCGCACGCCACATCTTGAGGTAAATGAATATGTTATCTTCTTAGCTGAAGTGAGTGTTGTTTGTTTCCTGCCTTCCGCGCTTGAGCGCACGAGCTGTTGTGGGCATGTACATGTCCCGTGCATCTCACGTGGATATTGTAATGACAAAGCGAAAGTATCTCGTGGCCATGGTCACATTATAAAATAATTAGATCAGATTGAGAAACTCAGTATAGTTTTGGTTACTTATTCATTATTTTAACAAAGAATATTTGTGAATATACTTTTAAAAGCAGACACTTCAAGCTTTCTATAGATATGTGTCTCATGTCTGTGTGTCATGTTTTCGTGGACTTTCAGTTTTTTAAAACTGGCTTTTTAAAAACAGTTCTTGGAGAGAACAAAGAAAAAACGTGCACACTTTTTATTTTCACTACTTTGCAAAAGCACATACTTTTGTTGTTACTGAGAGTGAACCCAAAAAAAAGTAGACACCTAACAGATTTGAATGGTGTATAACACTAACTTGTGTGACCAAAGTCAACAGAGTTATATTAGTGTCTTTTGCACTGACAAGATAAAAAAAGACCCAAATCACGCGGGCATGACGGCTGACCTCAGAGGTTTAAAAGAGCGGACAGTGCCAACACGAGTCCCACCAAAAAGCTGCCGGGGCTGGACATGGAGCTAAAGGATGGAAAGGAGGAACAACGATCTTACAAAGCCTGATTCCAGACATCGACCTCCCCAGTCTGGGAAGGAAAGAATAAATGACCGTTCAGGCGAGATCTGCCTTGGCTTCCTTTGCTCAGACTGGTGGAGTGTGAAAAGAGTGAAAAGAGATAGTTGACGAGAGAGGAGAAGGGAAGAGAGATAGGGGAAGAAAAAGCAGACGAGGAGCTGGCATATGATTTCTGCGAAAAAACAGAAGTTGGAAGCATGTGGGCAATATTTCCTGGCTGGAGCGGGCTATTTATTTGAATCAGTTGTAAAGCGAGCTTTGCAGTTGGATGAAGGCTTTATCCGAACGAAAGCTGCGAAAGGCGGAAGCGTTCAGCCTCCTCTTATTAAGACTGACGAGAGTAAAGACCTTCGACTTTTCCTGCGCGACTTTAACCAAGAAACGACACAGACAACACACTTAGGTACTCCTTTATCTTTCCTCTCTTTTTTAAACTCTATCATGTGTTTCCAATACATTCCGATTATCTACAGACAACGCTCCAACTTCACATGCAAACGTCAACGCAATCTCACTAACCTTTGCCTAATCGCAATTTAATTCACTGAAACTTTCTCCTTTACTGTCGGCCTCTGGAATTGCCAGTGAGCTGTTAACAAAGCTGATTTCATTTCTGCATTTTCAATACAATTCTCACTTAGTATCCTGGGCCTCACTGAGACCTGGATTCGTCTAGATGACACAGCAACCTCTGCTGCGCTGTCCAATAACTTCTCCTTCTCTCACACCCCTCGTCACACTGGGAGGGGTGGGGATACTGGAATACTCATTTCTAATAAATGGAAATTCTTTCAACACTCTCTGCTCTGCAACTATAACTCATTAGAATGTCATGCCATCACAGTAACAGCTCCTATTAAACTCCATGTTGTGATCA
>JAUMHI010000058.1:2681008-2703915 GCA_032359435.1 Enteromius unitaeniatus | reverse complement strand
CACAGGCTTGACGTCTGCTTACCTCAACTCACTGCTACCAATCTACAATCCCTTCAGAACTCTGAGATCCGCTAGTGAGCGACGCCTCATTGTACCATCACAAACAGGCACAAAATCTCTCTACAGAACATTCTCATAAAAAAAAATCTTAACCCTACTCTTTCTTTCCCTTTCTAGCCTGCACTTATATGAGCATTGCCTGTTATACTGTATTATGAGCACTTCCTAAGTTGATAAAAACGTCTGCAAAATGAACAAATGTAAATGTAAGCTGGCTATGGAGAGGATGGCTTTAAGATGTTTCTGAAACCAGAAACGCAAAACTGGACAGTTGAATTCATCTGTAAATAGAGGGTTGAAAGGCGATTGATCTTGGATTGACCTGTAATACAGGAAGGCTTGAAGGGTTTGGTAGGGCTGGATTTGAGTTTGCAGGTTAAATAGATATATTTTGTGGCCTTTCCTAAGCTTTCGTTGTCTATTAAAGTCAGATCAGACACCGTAGCGTGAATGGAGGGGTTGAATTTAGAGTTGACTGTGATTTCCGAGCATCTTAGGTATCCGAAGAAGGCTAAGATAAACATGGCATCTAAGGTGCGATCGACGTGGGTGGAGTGATAACCTGAGCATAGTTTTTAGAAGGCAAGTTGTTAGTATGTTTAGGGTGATAGACAATCTGGAATCTGGTTTAGGGGGATTAGATTTTTGAATTCCTTTAAGTAGGAGAGAGATTTGGCTAGGTTTTCTGTTGGGAATTCATAAATGAGCTTGTGAAAAAATTTGATCCCACTGTGGTACCCTTTAATGGTATCGATTTGGGTATTACATCCACAATATTTGGCCAAGGGAATTAAGCTATTAATGCTCGGGACGGTCGAGTTATGGGGGGAAGACAGATTAATTATAAGGCACTTTTTCCCTGAGAATTTTCTCTTTAAGATACCAATTGGGCTGACACTAAAAGTGTCAAATTGTGTGGCAGCAAATGGGCTGATCATAAAGCCGGCATCAATCTCTTTTTGGATTAGGAGATCGACCAAATCGGGGTCGGTTGAAGCCGAATGGAGATTGCGGCAGATATGGGAATGAGATGGTAAGCAGCTTACGCCTGGGTGAAAGCCTTGCTTCAGATCTGTCAAAAGATAATTAGAGAAGTTAGGATCAGGGTGATATTGATTCTGCAGACAGTTGACAAATATTCACGGGCATAGACGGATGCTTTTTGGCATTTTTATTTTGTGCTTTTAGAACTGAGCATACAATTTTTGCATGAGCGCACAGATGTGGAGGAATCAGCATTTGGAACGTGAGCATCTACCGCGTTGAATTCCCCATAGACTGCGGGATTTGCATTGCAAACTGGAGGGCGGCCGGGCTGAAAGGTATTTCTGGGTACATAGCTAGTATAGAGAGCTGGAGATGAAGAGGTAGAAGGTTCAGGACAGGGAGGGATAGATGGAAGGACGTAAGGGCAGGAAATGGAGGAGTGTGAGACCGATCTGCAGATCGTGCAGGTGATACTGCGGCAACCAATCTAAATATAGGGCCCCCCAGGAGGGACACTGGTTCCACTGGGAGACCCTGATTGCACATTTGGCTGAGAAAAGTTTGTAGTAGGTGTAGAATGAAGATCCTCCATAGGAAAGTGCGCTCGCACCTCCTGTGGGAACAGACCGAGCACATAACTTCCAAGTAGCGATTAAAGGCAATTGAAAATTCAGGAAAGGACAAGATGCGAGATGGACTATTGTTGGTATTTTTGAGAGTGAGGGAGAATTCGCCGCAGTCTACCTGGCAGCCTGCAGAAGCAGGGGAAATAGGGGAGAGGAGAGTGAAAAGGTCTGTGTCTGAACCTGAGAGAATTTGAGCTCTGATTGTTGGTGCTAGTGGGGTAGGTTCCAAAGCTGCTGCGTTGGGTGGTATAGGGAGGGGTTTAGCTGAGTATAGAAAGAATTGCTGGCGGGGAAGGGGCGTGGAAAGAGGAGGTGCGAAGGGCTGAGTGGCTGGAGCTGACGTTGGACTGGGGGCGGTTGAAGTAGAAGGCAAGGCAGAGAGCTTTGGCTGAGAGGCCAGAGCTGAGGTGGGCGTGGCAGAGGTGGAAGGGAAAATAATAGGCGAAATACAAAGGAGAGATAGCAGGATTTTGAGAAACAGGCGGGCCTTGAGTTAAAGCGGCAGGATAAGTGGGGTTTAATCCTTGCGCAGCAGAGTTAACGTTAGCTTGTTGGAAGTTTGTGGCTGTGTCAAACGGAGCTGCGGGCCAGTTCGGGGAATATACTGAAGAGAGACCTTAAACTGCTGTTTGCTGGATGTTTTGCAGGTTGGTGGCAGGTTGTGTAGTGGGGTAGGGCTGGATAGCAGGCTGTGACGGTTCAGGTTGGGTAGTTTGGCTGGTGGGTGGTTCTTGCGATTTCCCGGCTATGGCAGCATGAGTGGAGCTGGTTGCAGGGCGATCGGGAGCTGAAGATGAAGCTGCAGGATTTTCTGGGTGAGTAACAATGTGCTTAGTTTTTTCTTTCCTTTTGGCTGGTAATTTGAAAAGCTGCTGGTTAGTATCTGATTGATGTTGTTTATAAAGCACTAGCAATTCCGCTTTGGTGGAGCTTCGGGGAAAGCAAATTAATGCTTTAATTAATGCTTGTCGGAGATAGGGGATGGTTATTTTGTCGGATGTTTGGAACGAAGATCGAGCTGACGAGTATGATGAAGCCGGGGAGGCTTGAGGGTTCCTCTGCAGGGGTGGGGAGCGTGAGCGTAGGTGCCGGGGTGAGGTTGCTGGTTGAGGCCTGATGGGCCTTCTGCCTCTGATGGATCCCGGGGGCTCGATTGGAGGTTTGGACATGGGATGCACTTATTTGGTGGCAGGCTGAGACGTCGTGGTTTCCTCAATATCGGAGAAATCAGAGGTGTTTGAGTCAGTCATGTTGTCTGGAAGAGGAGTAGAGCAGAATAAATAGGGGGGGAGCGAGTGGCTGATAGGGTAATTGGTAAAGGGTATATTGGTGGCAGCTGGCTTATCGTTCGTGCGCTGTTCCTCCTGAAATTGGGTTTATAAAACGTCATTATGTGATTTGTATAAAAAGGCATGTCTTTTTTTTTTAGAAATAAAGTAAGCATGATGGTACACCCTATCCCAAACCTCAATGGGACATAAGCAGATCATACAAAAATTACAAATGAGCCACCTGTTCTGCATGTATGTAGATGTAAATGTTATGCATTGCCATGAGATTGTGTTAGAAACTGCACTTTTTCATATTTATTTAAGACTGATGGGGAAATTCTGTATTTAACATATATAATAAAATATAAGCAGGGCAGAGATAGGCAGACTCAGTATATATCAGTAGGTTAAACATCATTTCACAATATTTCCATACAAGGAACAGTGTAAGGATGGGTGATCAAATTCTGTGGAATTTTGTTGACACGCATTCCATGCATGTCTGCTTATTGCCAATATCCGTTAATGCAAATGAAGGATACACTCTATTGAACATGGATAAAGAGAACATTTAAACAGCCATCTGTGGTAGTCACCTCTGCTGCGTTCTATTCATAATAAAGTTCAAAATATTCACAAGAGGCCAGGGGTATATTTAAAAAAAACTTAAGGCTTATTTCAGATAGTCTGACTTATTTTGAATCAAATCAACTGGTAATAACTCAGACTTACTGAAATAAACCTGACTTATCCTCCACACTTATCAAAGGAGTTTATTGATGTGTTCTAATGTTGGAGGAAAAAGACTGGATCAACATGACACTCTAATACCCCATTCATGGAAATTAAGATTTATTCATTTATTATTTTATTTTATTTTATTTTTTGCATCAAACATGTTACCCCATGGCTATCTCAAAGAGAAATTATGTTTGTGTAACCAAATGTATATTGTTACACGCATCTTTTGCAAACACTTTTACTTTGGCTTTTTTGCCTTTTTGTCACTGAACTTCCTCTTTCAATGAAAGTGAATCACATTCCTATGAATTAAGATAAGGAAATAAACAATAATCACATGATTTACAGTGAGCTGTTTTGCATTTTCATAACACCTTTTGGTGCAAATGAACTTCCTTCTTCCTTGTAGATGTAAATAGATAAATATATTGTCAAAAAGGGAGGGAAGGAGAGAGAGGGAGAAAGAGCGACAGAAATTCATACTTTGACATTGAATGATGCCATGTACAATCTCCACAGATTTACTATTGAAGTTAAATAATCTGTCATACTCTACACCCTTATGTAAATACTGGACATTCAAAGTCATTATGTGTAAAATAGTTTGTCACAACATAACCATTATGTTTTTACCCACATGCAGAATATCCAGGGGTGTCACCATTACCATCAGGTAGACACAGATTAACAGTTCTTTGAAAAGCAGTAGTTATTATAATACAATTTAATAAAGTAACAAATAGCAAAAAATGTTCTGTGTTGAATGTAAAGGTGTGTCTTTATGGATTAAAAGGATTGTAGTTTCAGATGCCAGTTAAAAAACACTGCCATCAGTCACAAATAAAATCAAAACAGAAACTATTTCACAGACACATTTTATTTCGTGACAACAGTAGGTTTACGATCTTGTTAACATGTGGTTAACACAAAATACTTATGTATGTGGTATTACTGGTTAATCTCCATCCAAAAATCTTGTTTTTTTTTTCCTTTTCCCTTTCTATTTTGTGTATATATATATATATATATATATACACACACACACACATATACATTTTATTTCTACAGCTCCTATTAACTGAGATACTATGGGATTGTTTAAATAAAACCAATAAATTGAACACATAAGAAATACTGTATGTGTATTCCTTTATTAAAAACAAAAAACACAAAGGTTGTTTTTTTAGTCACTAATTATAATAGTACTTACTGTGGTTCTGTTATTATTGATATTTCCAGTTTCATTATTTATTTTACCTGTAATTACAGCATTTTAATTAATGAGTGTAATGAGTAATGTAATGCAAGTAATGAGTGAGAGACCAAAAGCTGGCCACATCCACATTTAGCTTTTTATTTATTTATTCAATTGTATTACTACTTTTTTGCTTTCTGTTTAAAAGACAAGCAGCAAGAAACATATTTTGTCCCATTGTAATTGCCAATACAACTTTGAGAACTTATTTCCTGTTCACATTAATGATTATCATGCACTGGCAGGATATACACATGTTACAAGCATGCTGTCTGAACAAATGGATAATTGTTTACAGTTCTAATATAGTACAATATTTAAAAACTCATTGTTACATCTTTAGAAAGTATAATGCATTAAAACACAACCAACAAACAAACAAATCTTATAATGCATTTTAAATTTGGTTGCAATTATTTTTCTGAAAAACAACACATTACAAATTACATTATGAATACCTTTAATGCATTATACATAAAGGCTTTAAGTGTTATTACTGGTTTTATGAAATTTTAGAACTGAAAAATAAGAACAAGCATAAAATATAATGTCTATAGAACATCTTTGCAAACAGATGCTAGAATAAAAAATTTGCTAAGTCTGTCTCCTCTGAAAAGAAAACATGAAACTGTACAAACTCATACTCACTGACAGTGTCTATGAACTTGTTCACATTAATATAGATATTAGAAGACATACAAGTGGATTATTAGTGCAAAGAATTTACTCTTCTCTTGTTTGAGAGCACATGTTTGAACAATGTGATGACAAGTCAATTTTGCATAAAAGGAAAGGTCTGAGATGTCCTTTGAACATTCAAATCATCAAAATCAACAAGCTCAAAGTTACACAGCAGAACCAACCTGATGTGAAACATGTAACATTGAAGAGCAATTAAAGATGATGTTCAGTACTGCAATAAGTTTCAAAAACTGCACAGCGTCACTGAGTCAAATCACAGTGCTTGATCTAGTATCAAAATATGTACCAACAATAATAGAAATAAAATATACAACTAAAGACTGCAGGACACAAGGAATCACACATATTACTATTTGAAGTCATTCTGTGGGGGAGCTGATTCAAACGAATTAGCAGCAGACAAACTAACTAGAAAATTATTTCATTGCTCAATTACACACAACTAGAATTTAGAATGCCCATATTACATTTCAGCATCGGTCCAAAACCAAATCTGTAGTCTTTGAGCCAATGTACTATACAGTTTGCTACACGTTAGGAGCAACAATTGATGCAATGTGCATCAACCTTAAAAAACATCTACACACACATTTGACTTTTTTAGTCATACATAGTTACCACATGTACTATGTGATAAGTCATTCAGGTTTCTGAGGCATTAAAGATCACAAAACAACAACAGAAAAGAGCTACAGGAAGCTACAGGAAAAACTAAAAACAAAAATAGCAAACATTAAGTAATATTCTTAAATTAACATCTGCACCTCATCTACCTCTTAACGGTGCATATTAGTAATAGGTGCCTTTAAAGTAGTACAGCAATAGTAATAGGTACCTTGAAAGTACTACTATGAAATTTTAAGGGTAAAAAAGTACAAAGTGCAGGGAGTGACAAGTTTTCATACCCTTAAATCGACAACTTTATACCTTATCTCCCCTAAAAGGTGTATATTGTAGAGTTGTAATAGGTACCTTTGAAACACTGCTACAAATTTTTTTAAGGGTAAAAAAGTACCACTAAATGTTTGCAAAAAATTTTGAGTGTAGAGACTCTCTTTTGAGAAACTTGGCATACAGGTTTTTTATGGTCTTAAAGCTTCAAGGAATCAGAAGAACTCTCCCCTGGTCTTGAGTTTGAGAATCTTTGCCGCCAGCTGCTGAGCATCTTTCAGCTGCGGGAACATTTCCATAACTTTGTTTACATGATGCGGGTTAAAAATTGCATGAAGTTTCTTCCTGACCTCCTCTCTTTCTTCTTGGAAAGAGTTGGATTGTGGCATGGCTGAGTGCTGCTGGCTTCCGTAAACATCAGGAGACCTGTGTGAGCTTGGACAGGTTAAAGGTTCAGGTAAACTGGTTGCCTGTGGTAAGTAGTAAGAGTAAGGCCAGGCACCGTAAGCAGGAAGACTGTAACGCTGAACAGGGTTGTGCAGAGGTAAGGAGCTGTAGACGGCAGAGTTGGGCTGATAGTTGGAGAAAGGATTCATGTTGTCATAGTAGTGCTGGCCACCCGCAGGTACACCAAGGTTACCAGACATTGATGGATGACTGAATCTCATCCTATGCAACTCATCAATGCTCTGGGACGAATCTGAAAACTGGCTTTCATAGGATCCAAGCCCTGAGTCAGAACTGAAAATGGACGAAGGGTTTGTTGGGTAAGTTGCTTGCAAATTGTTTCTGTCTGCCGATGCACTGCGTTGTCCCTCTGTGGCTGAATTTACAGGAATTTTGGTGGACAAAATGTCATCCCAGTACTGGAGCATAACCTCTCTGCCGTTAAAACTCTTGGGATCCAAGCTGAGCTTTTGTTCCAGTTCTTGCTCCAAGGAGGGTGAGCTGGACCCAAAGCCAGGGTCATTCACTGGGTACATGCCTCTTAGTGGCCCAGTTACTCTGCTTTCCTTCTTTGAACCAGACAGTCTAGCATTCTCTCGAAGCTCATCGGCTAAAGAACGCTGTGACTGTTTTGTGCGCTCAGGGTGGTAGAACTTACACTTGATCCCATATGTGCACTTTTTTCCTAAAGAAGAGTAAAAAAAGACAAATGTGTTACAGGGTCTACTTCAGGAACGTGCAACATTAGACTTGCAGGGTCCTAAGTGTCAGGAGTCCTACATTTAGACACCTGCATTTAGTTTTTTTAGCAACCCATGACACATAGGTTAGATTTCAGGGGTGTTTGATTAGGGAGGCAATCAAACACTGCAGGACAGTAGCCCTCCAAGACCCTATTTGCCAGATCTTTGGTCTACTTCAGAAACTCAGCTGCAAACCTTTCTAGTATACCTTGACTATATTACAGATACAGTAGGAAAGTGCTAAGTGTGTAATCACTTTTCGTGCACGTAAAGTCCACAGGGCCACTGTCATGCAGATTTTAGCTCCAACCCTAATATAAAAACCAGAACGAGCTAATCAAGGCCTTCAGACTCACTAGAAACCTCCAGGCATGCATGTTGGAGCTGGTTGCAGATAAACTCTCTGAGACGTTGGCCTTCAAGGGGCAGGATTGACACCCCTGATGTAAAGTTGATGCTAATGTGATTTAATCTCTCCAGAAATAAACACTTGCCTAAAGTATCTTGTTTGCACACTGTAAAATCCAATAGTTTACCTTTCTCATATATACTTACCTACCTTTACTTAGTTGTTATACTTACTAGGATTCATTAAGTTACGGATCATTTTTGACTTGCTGCTTGTAAGCCTTACTAAGAATATTCAGGTAGCCACAACAAAACTAACGACATTAATTCACCAGTGGGAGACAGCCATGCGCTAATGTATTGATAATGTGCAACAAAACAACAGAAGAAGTAGTAACGGAGGTTAGCGCATGCGACCAAGCAACGTTTTAAATTTGCGTGCTGACACCGAGATTACTCTATCCAGTGGCAGTCACTCTTCTTCCTGGTTTAAGACTGATTGTTTCTACACAAAAATAATAAGGCAAGTTTAAAAATATGTGCGTGTCTGTGTATGGAAATTCCGAAGTATAATTCAAGAACATACCAAAAGTCGTCAAGAGTTTGAGTTAATTGTTTAGGCCAACAGTAATATTTTGCAGTGTTCTCCCTATAATTTTTAACAATGTGATGCTTTAATCACTTTTTGAGTTAAAGGTTTTTTTTTGTTTTTTTTTAATATTATATATTTTTAATACATACTATTTTTAATACATAATCATTTACATTTCATTATATTGTTACATCCCTGGATGTAATGTACTTATTAAACTGAGTATTGAATGGATGCATGTAAATGTTGCGTCTTTCTCTTTTTCTCTCTCTCGTGTGAGGAGCTGTCTGTGTATGTGTGTGTGTGCGCGTCGTGAAGCTCCTTCGCACGTGTGTGTTGAATTGATCTGCCCTTCATTTCCTGCTCCAGACAACTTGTATGTGGCGTTGTCAACTAGCTTTGTTAACTTGTAAATTTAAATATCTGTTATTTCTCATGTATTAATCGGAAGCTGTATTTTGGGGATTGGAAAGGACTTGTTTGTGTGTTCTCTGGTGCCGATCATTGTGTGGATTTACCCCTTTGTAAGCCTTCTGTGTTTTCTTGTGTTCCTGTTTGGATTTATTGTTGCTGACCCTGCCTGCCCTGGATATTCGCTCTTGTCTCTGCCCCTTTGGATACTGTTTGCCCAACAGGGCCGTCGCCAGAAAATCTTGGATTGGGGGGCATTTCGTTTTCATGGGGGGGGCACACTTAGAAATAGACATTCACCAAAACAAAAACAACCTATAGTTATTGTTATTTAAATCGATCAAATTCTATATTAAACAGATAGTCTTTGATGATCTGTTGACTTTTGAGTGCCATATCCATTTAAAATTTAAATAGAAAAGTTTGAAAAATGTAAAAGATTTTCTCTCAAAATTGCAACAAGTAGCCCTCAATGGATCTGACAAAAATGAGTCAAAAATAATCTATGCATTAAGGAGATGACTCGCAATTAATCAATGGCTTTGATGGCATTGCCATCAATAATCAAGGCTTTTCCGAGGCATATAAGGCTGATGTCCAGTTTAGCGGACCCCCCGATGATATCAGTAAGGGCAGCCGGTGTGACCAGGGTTTCCGCACAGGCCATCTTAGAGAGTGTTCCCCTATCTTCTGTGCTTCCTGTTATGGCGGTTGCTATTCTAAGTGTGTGGGCCGCACACTGCACCCCAGAAGCCTCATCCACCCACGAGCCTGTCACGGAGGCCTCATCCACCCACAAACCTGCTCCAAAAGCCTCATCTACCCTCAAGTATGCTCCAGAGGTATCTTCTGCTCAAGGCTCCCTCTCTGAACCCCTCAGTAATCCCGTCCAGACCAAAGATTCCCCTTGGGTTCTGCCAGTGACTGCACGGCTTCCAGAGATGTCAGTTCCAGCCATAGATTCTCTGGAGGTTTCGCTGGTGGCTGCACACCCCCTGGAGGTATCGGTTGTTCCCACAGAAGGTTTGGAGGTGTCGACTTCACCCGTAGACACTTGGGAGGTTTTGCCAGTGGCTGCACAAACCCCTAAACTGACTGTGATCACCCTCGACACTCCCCTGAAAGCTGTGCCCTCCCTAGTTATGGCCTCAGGCGTTGATCCACTATCCTGCCCACCAACTACAACTAACTGGAAGCAGGTACTGTCTAGGCCATAGAGGCCATTACTAACCTCTCTATGCTCCACTTTCAGTCTAGTCTGATCCGCCCTGAGGGGCGTCCCCGCTGTGTTCCACCCAGGTGATCGACATCGTCTCCCGCTCCGCTATGGTGGGCGTCTCCGTCTCCCGCTCTGCCCTGAAGTGTCTGGAATCCACTCCTAGGCGAGGGGCTCTGTCACAATCTTCACTGGAGTTGCCCTTGGAAGCCTCCAGAGGGCACTCCAGCCCGGACTATGTTTATTGTTTATCTGTTTCTCGCTGTCTCTGTTAAGGACTCTTATTATGAACCTAAACTATGAACTAATTATGAACTAATGAAGCTCATTAGTTCTCCCTCCCCTTTTATGTGTATTTAAAGGACTTGTTTGTGTGTTCTCTGGTGCTGATCATTGTGTGGATTTACCCCTTTGTAAGCCTTCTGTGTTTCCTGTGTTCCTGTTCAAATTTATTGTTACTGACCCTGCCTGCCCTGGATATTCGCTCTTGTCTCTGCCCCTTTGGATATTGTTTGCCTGATCACTGCTACGTATTTGGATTATTCTTGTCTTTGCCTCTGATGTCCCCGTTCGATGTTATCAACCCTGCTTGTGATTACTCAACGTGCATAATAAAGTAGTTTGCAATTGGATCCGCACGCCTCCACCTCTCTCGTTACACTTTATAAGTACTCATAGTTACACCTTAAACAAATACATAAATATGGGAAAATCAGCTTTGTTTTTGCCATTATATCACTGAGACGTTGGCTATGATGTTGATTATATGCCTAGTTCACCCAAAACAGGCCAAACTGTGAATGGTAGGGAGCAGTTTTAGCTATATTTCTTATATACTGTATTATATTACCAACACTTTCTCTGGACATGTATGCGATTTGAGTAACGCAAACAAGGTAATAGTATTAAAAAAAAAAAATTCATAGAAATATTTAAATAATTTACATCTGGTACCGTCTTAAGTCTTTCAAAGCAACACATCACAGCAGCACATACTGTTAACAGTCCAACAGTGGAAAAAAAGCTCATCATATCAGCTTGGGCCGAAATAAAATAGTTAAGCAATGAGAATGGTTTGTCCCAACAGTGGAAAAGCAGCTCAGGTTTTCTGAAGGCAAATGTTTGGCCCCAACTAAGCCTGGTTTATCCCAAGGCTTTTTTTCTCTCCATTTTTTAATGGGTGGGGTTTTGGTTCCTTGCTGCTGTCGTCTCTTGCTTGCTTAGTTGGGGGCACCTTATTTCTAGTGATTATCATCGTTTTGATTACAGAGTCTGTCTCTGCATTTGATAAATAGTTTCATCTCGTCATTATACATTACTATCACTCTATTCTCCTATTTTCAAATGTTTAGGGCTTTGCTACTAACTGTATTGATAAAACCACTATATAAATAAAAGTGATTGATTACTTACCATATGGACAGAGTTGTCTCTTGTGGTCAAGCAACAATGCTTTTTTACGAAGAAAATGATCTAAATTTGGTCCATGACGGCCGAGTGGGTCATCAGGTGGCATGAACCTGTCCAAGATGGTGGTGATGATGGTTAGTTAAATGTATAGGAATAAAAAGAGGTATTACAAAAAGCATTAGAAACTTCTAAATAATAGTTGTTAAAACATACTTGTCATTGACAAAGGAGTACATAAGCAATCTCTCCTCAATGCAACGCTTCCACTCTGGACGCTCACTTTGCAGGTCACGATATGTGTCGTTGGACACTATGATGCCATCCAGATCATGAGCTAATTTGACAATAAAGCGATCATCATAGCAAACTACACGCTTTCCTCCGACTCTACGTGAAGGTGTAAACACAAGAATCTTCTTCCTTTCCAGCTCTTCCAAAATATGCTGATCTGGAAACAAAGACAAACACTTTTTATATATTTCATCACATTATTTTTGGACATTTTTAGCATGAGTTTGAAATGAGGGCTGTCTTTATTATTGCCATGGGATGTTATTTACAGTCTCTGACAGAATAACTGGACCATAACACCCATCAAATTCAAACAAAATAATTATTATAGACAATTCCTTTAATCTGTGACTAATTTAACCTTGCTTGAACTGACAAGCTACGTAATATAGCCTTCAGAATCTAAAGCGATTCATTTCCGATTATGAACGCGATATTGTGTAGCTCGTCAGTGATCTTCAGCTCTGTGTATCAACTGCCGCGCATTTTAAAAACAGCCGATTGAGATTTACCGCTAATCAAAGAACCGGCTTTACTGACAAAATGCGCAAAATAAATCGGCGATTAAATCGCCCAGCCATATTACAGATAAATGAATGGATACATGGTTATTCCATCAAAGGTGAGCATATCAAATGCTACTTTGAGAAGGTGATAAACTAAATGATTCAAAAGACCACCGGCTGTCATCTGTGAAACAGGGAAAAGGCAATAATTCATCACACCGCACAAGACTCTATTAAAGATTCACAGTGAAACTGCAGGTGATAAGGAAAACTCTTGAACTTCCTTGTGGGGAATTCCCAGTAAGACCTGCAGGAAACTTAACTCTTCCTTATTCTTCTTGTTTTGTTATTACTGTTCTTGCTCGAATTGATTTGAGGAATCTGAGCAGGGGTGTTCACAACAAAAGAGAGACAGTCCAGGGACATAAACAACGGAGATTATCATCTCCACATCAACACCTGTAAGCTGTAAAAACTGAACCTGAATGTTTCTGAAGTGTAGAAACAAAGGTCATTTTGTACAAGTGTGTAGGACTAGTACCAGATGTACAGATGGGCTGTTTTACAACCATTACATGTGTTAAAAATATAAAATATTATGAAAACACCATATTCTCTTTTAATTAACAACAGAGTCTAAAGCTTTAGCATTACTTACTGATGAATTTTATACTGTTTTTTTAATTTTATTTTCCCAAAAATACAGTAAAAACAGTAATATTCTGAAATATTATTACTAGGGCTGCAACAACTAATCAATAAAATCGATAATTATCGAAGATGAAATTCATTGTCATGTCGTCTTTGATTAGTTGGACTGCTCAGGTTACTGAGGAGCGTGACCAAAAGATGCACAAATACACACAGATACACAGCCGCTCGCACAAGGTTACAGAAGCGTCTGCAGGAAAAAGCGCGCACCCCAAGTCCTCCAAGGTATGGGAGCGATTTACATTAGGGTAACCTGCACACTATGCAAGACCGATCTTTCATGGCATGACAAGTACCACAGTCAAGCGCGAACATTTAAAAAGTTAAATTGCATATAAGACACTTTGCAATTAAATTATTAGTTTAAGTGATTTTTTGCTAACTTCAGGACAGTCGCGCTACATATGTTCACTTACTACTCGCTAACGCCGGTTTCACACTGCACGTGTCAGCAGGGCATAAGCGGTGCGTATGCAGAGCAGGCGCAGCTGAACCACGGCTTGTACTGCAGTAGGCTATAGACAAGCATCTTAATTCTGTGGTATCCAGCATTCTTCTCTGAACACTGTGTGCCATGTGCTTTGATTTATGTCATTG
This sequence comes from Enteromius unitaeniatus, assembly GCA_032359435.1. Classification (NCBI taxonomy): domain Eukaryota; kingdom Metazoa; phylum Chordata; class Actinopteri; order Cypriniformes; family Cyprinidae; genus Enteromius; species Enteromius unitaeniatus. The sequence continues at coordinate 2,690,110 of JAUMHI010000058.1, read as the reverse complement.
CCAGCATACTTTGTAATGCTACTGTCTATTTTATAGTTTACACAATAAACTTCAATATGTGTATATGAAAAAATAGCAGAGCCTGTCAGGAAACCCTTCTCATTTTGTATAAGAAATACTACATTTTGCCATGCAACAGAACGCTTGCATGCAGATACTAGATTGAATAGGTTAAGCTTTGAGATCAAAGACAAATATCGGAAAGAATTCCATTTGGATTGAATAACTGCATTGAAAAACTCATCTTAAAGCTAACAAATGTCTCTAGTTTTATTCATTTATCAGGCCTTTGAAGTTTGGGCAAAAACTTGTGTAATGATGTGTTATTGTGCATATTTTTTTTTGCATATGGTGAGTGTGACACACGAAACACATATTATGGTAAAATGTGCTACTTTGTTACTTTGCTGGTTTTCAGCGAATGCAAATAATAGTACATTTGTGACTATTAGCTTTTTGCATTTCTACAGTTTTTTGTTTTTTTTAAGTCCACTACAACGTTAACTAGCAAATCTGTTTTCAAACGTAATTTACTGTGTTTTTACAAAGTGTATCATTTTATTTTACAAGATTACATTATTTTAGCTGTTTATATCTTAACAACTGAATATGCCAGTGTATTTTTTAAACTAATATATATGTGTGTGTGTGTGTGTGTGTGTGGTTTTATATAGTTATAAGCAAAACATCAAATTAAAGAAGCATTTAATTTGTATCAGATTAATCGAAAAACTAATCGATTCTAATCGATTATCAAATTAATAGTTAGTGGCAGCCATTTTAGATTTGTAAGATAAAATTATTTTAGATTTGAATAAATCTTAAAGTAACACTTTATTTTTTTGGTTACACCCATTATTACCCATTTATTAGTGTTAATTAAGCACATACTAAATGCCTTTATCTACATTAGCTTATTCTACATCCCTAATCCAACCCAATACCTAAACTTAACAAATACCTTACTAATTATTAATTAGCGGCAAATTAAAAATATATTAAGGGAAATGTAGTAGTTAATAGTTAAAGTGTTACCCATTTTAAAATACAATTTATTCATGTGTTAAAAATCTGAATTTTCAGCATCATTACTCCAGTCTTTAATGTCTCATGATCCTTTAGAAATCAGTAAACATCTTCTTTTTTTCATCAGTGTTGAAAACTTTATTTATTTATATTTATATTTCTTTATGCAGTTCAGTGATACATTATTTATATTTTTCTTTATCATTATTATTATATATATTTTTTTAATTCTGTGATCATTAGAAAGTTCATCATATATTTAAAATGAAAAGCTTCTGTAACAGTATATAAAATGCATTTTTGGATCAATTAAATGCATCCTTGCGGAATTAAAGTATTCATTTTATCCGTGCAGTCATATAGGCGTTTTCGATTTTCAGACAAACCGGTCTGTGATGACTCATTTTTACCAAAAGTGCTGAGGGAGTGTCTGTACCTGAAATAGGTACATCAGGCCTGGGCTGCTCTTTTCTCCAGGAAGGCACAAACACAGTGATATTTCTGTGTCCTCGGTCAAGGAAGTAATTAACTGCCAGCTCAATCCCACGGCAGGAAAACACTTCCTTGTTCCCATGACTGAAAGAGAACGAGAGAGACAGTAAAAATAAGTAAATCAGTGAATATGCATGCCAAAAAAACACTGGACTATTTAAACGTTAGAGGGCTTTGATGGTCATTTTGCTTTTCAGTATCTTATGCCATGAATGTAATGTTCCTTAACACAAGTCAAATTAATGGCACAACACAAATCAAATTAATATAAATTCTCACATTTTTAAAAGTCTTAAAAGTAACAATTTTTTATAAATGTGAAGAGTATATTGAATTCCAAAGGTTGATTCAGTAAACCTACAATTAAACATTAATCACTTTTTTTTTTTTTTTTTTTTTTTAAGATGTGGATGCTTGTAGCAATAATGAACTGGAAGGCATGCTAAAACACAGCCTGATTTGCATAAATTCATTACAGAGCACTACAACTGGAATGCAAACTGTAGTTGTTGACAGATGCATGTCAGACATGTTTATAGTACTACTAATAAAAAAAAATTAAAAAAAGAGATTGACAGAAATTATAACAGAATAGTTTGCTTTGACTGGGAAGCTACATCCAACAAACAGCCATTTCCATTACGTCATCATGATGTGATCACAAATACCAATGCTTCAATTGTAACTCACTACCATGTCTCTTACACAATGTACAAACCCTTCATTTCGAGGAAGAACATCTTTCACAAAATTCCCTACTGCGATCTTTGCAGAATGCATGACCAAAAATGTTGCAGAGTGTGTTGAGCATGAGGCCATGGTATCTTGGAAACGAAATGGTTAAAACTTATTTGCATATTGGAGAACAGAGACGCATGGACAAAGGGGAAGTACAGTACAAACCTTTTCAGAAGAACCAGGTCTAAGTTTAAGCCCGAAGGCAATAGGAGTAATTCAGTATGGGGAGTGGTAAGTGATATTACATTCAAAGCACTATTTGTTAATTTTAAAATTAATTATTAAGCAATTGATGCTGCTCCTAAATAAAAGGCTATCAACAAGTTTGTATTTTTACCATTATTTGGATGTGATCATCTTTTTTTTTTTTTTTTTTTTATATAAACGCGCTCATAGAAGAATTCGGGGTGAACCAACATTTAAAAAAAAAAAAAAAACTGATGGGAAAAAACGGTGGATTGAAATTCAAGCCTTGTATAATTTGGGAAATGTTTATTTACAAACAGAACACAGCCGTCAGGAATTTCCCTTTGTAACTCCAACTTGTTGATACTTGTTAAACTGGCAAAGACTTAAAACTCCCGCATAGTTTTTTAATCTTCATTCTCTTTCCATTGAAAAATCACATAATAAAAACCGAGGCAGTATTATCATGTCCTCACCTCATGGCCACATTGCTTCCATCAATAACAATAGGCTTCAGGTCACTTTCTGGTTCCGTGGTGTCCTCCAGCGTTGAGCCTTGTGTCCTCGATGAGCTTCCTCCCCGATGGGGCAAACTGAACCCACCATCATCACTGTCAGAGCTAGAAGAGGGCAGGGCCTTGGCCCCTGAACGCACCAGCTCCCCCAGCACCGCATTGGTGTCCGTCCCCAGGCCGAGCTTCCTTAGGGCGGCCTTCACCTCTTGTGGAGAGTATCCCAGCTTACGAAAGAAGTCGACCTTCATCTGCAGGTCATGGAGGTCAGGACCATCGGTGGGTTGATGGTAACACCTCGACTGCATCCCGCCGTATGTTGGACGTTTAAAGTTCTGGGGGTTTTTAGTGTAAGAGCTGCTGTGTCATCCATATGCTGCTCTGACATGTTGCTCTTGCCTCTGAATAAGGCTGAAACATGAACAAATAAATGGTAAATAAAACACAAGCCATAACAACGCAAGCAATATACTGCAACTAAAGACGGTATAAATAAATACATGCAGTAGAACAAGGTAATATTTTATAAGGTAATATCTTTACACATATTTTATGCATTATATAGCTCAAATAAATTAACCTCCCCCCAAAAAATCTAAACAATTCCATTCACACATATTGCAATCAATCAAGCAAATTAAATAAATAAAAGTTTTAGTCTTGTAATTTAGGTATTTAGTTATCTGTCCTTCAGAGGTTACATATGTTTTTGTGTTGTTTCCAATTTGGCTTTGATATTTATTTGCAATAATGATACATTCCAGGTATTATTTGTTAAATTTCATGGCACATAGCCTACAGTTCCTCTACTTTTACAACACTTTCCATGAAGAGTTCCTGATTCATTGATTACATAAGATAGCACAGTGTATTAAACACATACAGATACAGGGTTATAATACAAACATACACGAGTAAACTCTTAACGTAATAGTATTCACTTTATCTGTCGAATATGTGCTCGTTCTTTTGACAGTAGTTAGTGATTATTACAAGGACTTACTGGGTTTCCCTCGTCAGTTTTAGGCGTTTTTCACGTTAAACGTTTTAGCATGTCCCTCTTTAACTTCTTCTCAGAACGACGCTGTCTGCGTTTCAAGACCGCGGGGGCCTTCAACACAGCTGAGCTTCAGCCCTCGGACCCCGTGTAAAGTACTAGAGAACCTTATAAACCGTTTGTAGTTTTGAAGTAAGAATTATTAAGCGTTACTTTAATGTAACATACTGACAGCTTAAATGCCCGTCTCAGCTGTTTATTGTACACAATAAACGTGTCACAATTAAACGTTTGCAAAATAAAAAACATAAATAATTACTTACACCTACCATATTCTCTCAGCGAGGAGTCCAGTGATCTATAGCGTGTGTGTGTGTGTGTGTGTGTGTTATAAAGTACTGAGCTTGTTATGACGTGTAACACCTTTCCTCTTTTACTTCCTGCTTCAGGTGACTCAACCTGTTTCTCCCCGGAAGAGAGAGAGAAACTCTTCTAGACAAACACAAAAGACAAAAGATTAGAAATATAATATATATATATTATATTTCTAATCTTTATTCACTTTCTTTTCATATTTTTGTATTTCATTTTCATATTTTCAGTTCCTGTATTCCTGTTTTCAAAATCTTATTATACTTTGAACTTTATTGGTTGGTCCTTTTGGCACTTTTAGTGTTGATTAGAAATGTAGTTTTGTGTGTGTGTGTGTGTGTGTGTGTGTGTGTGTGTGTGTGTGTGTTTTTTTCCGTAAATTATTATTAATTTCCTTGATATCATGCTTACCAGTAAAGGAAATGTTCCTCATAATGTAGATTACTATGATCCATTGGTATATTTTATTTGTATTATTTTATTATTTTTATTTATTGTTTTAGTATGTTATTTTGGCATTATTTTAAATATGTTTTAACAATTAGATTCTCAGTTCTTTAATATTGTATTTTCAGGCATGATTGTTTTACATATGTTTGGTTATTTAATTGGGTAGGAATTTACCAGTAGACACTATACAAACTGTATATTCACATCAAAGACAAAAAGCAATATACATTTACATACATAAATACAAACACACACACACACACTCAGTATATGTATATATATATATATATATATATATATATATGATAATCAATACTAATAACCAAACTGACAATTAGCAAATAAATGATAAAGTATTACCTTGTAGTATTATTGCCTTGAATAATTTCCATTATAAATGGGTGGTGAATTTACATTTATAATTGTGAAACATGTCTAAAAGAAATGTGGGAAGTGTTTTTATGAACATACGTTATGTAATATTTTATGATCATGACATGATGCTCTTTATGAAAGCAATTGTGGGTAATATTACTCTTGAAGAAAGAGCAATAAGTATCAAAATACAGGTAAGATGTGATAACAAAAGGTGTTTTTCCTCTCTCATGTATTTTCCCTTCTGCATGAATACTAGGATATATTATATAAATATGTACATATGTACTGTATATGTGTGTATTTCCTCTGTTGTCTGTGAAAGCATATTGTAATTATTTAGCAAACTGTATGTTACTGACTGTTACTGTTTATTAGGGATGGCCAAACATAATTATTTGTCAGTGCTAGTAAATATGTAATGTATTGTGTTTTAAACACAAATTAAAAAAATAATCAAAAATTTAAAACACATGCTTACATTGTTTTTTTTGTTTTTGTTTGTTTAACAAATTGTGCATTTATTACTGCTTAATACTTATTTATTACTCCTATGCAATTATTACTGCTGTGTACTTATTTGTTTATTTTATGTAATTTCGTTTCAAAACTATCATAAATTTAACATACCATCAAAGCAGTATTTATGATTGATATGGTTTGTGTGACAAATCTAAAGAAAAAATTATCATAACATTTAGGAACCTGTCAACACATGCAGTGTCTTTGAATTCTGATGCCTTGCCATTATTTTATGTTAATCAATAAGACATTGGTGAGTAGCTCCACTTGGTTGCTCCTAAATAAAGCTAGAAATCTGTGCCTACCACTTTTTAAGTGCATTACAGACTTTGTGGGTCAGTGTGTATTGTGTGTGCATCTTGAGGAAGTTATTATGAGTGAGGTTACTAATATGTCCTGCTCCGTGAGACACAGGTTAATGGTGTGTACCGAGTGCAGTTCCGGACGCTGGAGAAAGCAATCACTGGGGGTTGCCAGTCCACTGCTCTCTCTAAGGTCCTGTGTCAGCGGGCCCAGGTGTCTCTGGCACTGATATTACAGTGGGGCAATGAGCTACAGCAAACAGAGATGAGTTTCCACGCTGACCCCCGCCAGCACACAGCTGCCATGACAACCAGCGTCCAGAGAGATCCGAGGAGAGGCTGGATCGGCAGCGTTTGCATGTCAGGATAAAGTCAGCATAACCTTGAGGTAAAATATCACTGCCAATAGGCACTCTTACATTCTGGGTGTCACTTACAAATTAAATCAAAAGGATCCTAGTTTTATTTATTTATCCAGAATTAACTTTCTGAGTCAGACTAACAGGCCAACTAGTTACTCTAATAATGTTTATCAATTACAAAATCTTCACATCCAATATAATTACATTCATTTTAAAGCCTGTCATTAAAAGCTGATAATATGATAAATGCATTCCCAATAGCACAATAAATAAATCTACTTAAAAAAACATAAAATATAATATAAATAAAAGACACATCACATAGGCACTTTAATTAAATTCAATTATTTATTTTTTGCGTTGTTGTCAGGTGCTTCCTCTGTAAACAATGATATTATAATGAACACAAGAGGGCAGTAAAAGTATATGGTACAGAATTGGCTGTGATTCATATATTATCTTTAACAGTTTGTATTGCACTTTACAGTGCGCTACTGAACATAGCTTTTCAGAATAACATACTCACATTCTTTCTGCAGTGTGAAAACTGTGCAAAGTGCTGAAATGTTTGTATCTACAGAATTCTCAATTTGATAAAATGATTTTAAGATATAAGATAAGCCTACTGTTTTCTATTTTTTTTAACTGATTATTAAATCAGTAATAATTAAAACTACCCGTTATGATGTTTCACTAATAACTAGATAAATAGTTAATAGCTACTATAGCTATTATAGCTATAGCTAAATAATAATAATAACTTACTGACTATAAAATGGGGTTTAAAGATTTTCCGACAAAATTTTAATTCCATCTTATTTCAGGATAAGTTGTAGTGTTTTACATAATAAAATCATTAAAATCCAAGTACGTATCGTTCAACTAAGAATAAAGTGTATGCATGTTTTATATTCCGGTAGGTAAACTTCACCTTCTATTGTCCAAAAAGATAAATGCATCCTGTGTGGTCATTATACCACTCAGCGGAAGAAAAATAAATGACCAATTGTGGGATATCAACAGATTAAAAAATAAAAATAATAATAAATAAATACTACTACTAATAAATAAATTTGTGTTCTATCAAACCTGTTGGGGTTAAACAAGAACAAGGTCGACTAACTTTGTAAATTTTTTAAGTGTAAGTATCTGACTCCATTCATGTATTTATAATGGTGGTATGTCATTCTGTAATTTGTTTCATATTGTGGAAAGATTATAGGCCTAGCTTAACGTGATGCAATCAGGTTTAGTTATTTACACATAAACCTCTTAGAAAATTCCCTCACAGGCTGCCACTGTAGCCTACTTAGTCACTTATTAACATTAATTGAGTATTAAAAATAAATAATTGAGGTCGCTTAGGATTCAGCTGAGATATCACGTGCTGAGGCGTTGATCACAGATCATGTGTGTTGTGAAAGCGCACATCGAACAGGTGCAGGCAGGTATGTCAGAGCTGATGCTAATAGGTTGTCATGGAAACAGACACTGGAGATATTGTCATCATGAATGTGTGCTGTACTGAGATTGTCGTTGCAGAAACTGGCATTGGACAGTCGCTTGGACTGGTGTGACTCACTTTGAGGAGCAGCCATTGGGTTTAGGTGTGTTCTGTCCACATGGTTTGATAGACAGATTGGAATATGAGTCCTGGAACCAGTAGACTGTATTATGATGCATAGAATCATTACCATGCAATGCAGGAATACTCAGCATAGGTATCTCTTTCTCCATTGAGATTATCATTACTGTGTGCAGCAAGCTGTTCTTTCCCGTCTGTGCATCAGACGATGACCTTGGCAAGGGTCGACTGGTGACTGAGGTTTGTCTCTTGCAATCCAAATTGCCTTTTTTAGTTCTGGAACAACTAGCTAAAAATAAACGTTCCAAAAGGGCATTTTTAAAAATAGTATCATCTAAGTTATGAATTACTGAATGTAGCCTATAGACAGTTTTATCGGGTGCACGTGCATGGCCAGAAGTTCACTTCCGGTCTGTGTTTGTTTATCTTCTGGTTAGTGCCGCTGGCTACAAACGCAGCTTATGATGAGTAATGAAACTGATCTCAGGTTAATGTGCTGTGTTTCCCATATGTAACCCTGGACAACAAAACCAAGTCCTAAGTATTAATTTTCCAAAATTTTGATTTATACATGGTCTGAAAGCTGAATAAATAAGCTTCCCATTGATGTATGATTTGTTAGGATAGGGCAATATTTGATACAAGTATAAGATACAACCATATGAAAATCTGGAATCTGAGGGTACAGAAAAATCAAAATGCTGAGAAAATCACCTTTAAAGTTGTCCAAATGAAGATCTTATCAATGCATATTACTAATCAAAATTAAGTTTTAATATATTTTCGGTGAGAAATTGACTAAATACCTTCATGGAACATGATCTTTACTTACTATCCTAAGGATTTTTAGCAAAACATTTCTTTTTATAATTTTGACCCATACTATGTATTTTTGGCTATTGTTACAAATATACCAAAGCGACTTAAGACTGGTTTTGTGGTCCAGGGTCACATATATTTATTTATTTGTGGTGACCTGCCATGATGTTGTAACGAGTCATGCGTCTGTGGCTCTCTTCAACTGCCATCAGTGGGAACCTTTGCCCGCATACTAATAGTTCCTTTTCGGGAACTCGAGCTGCGTCGAAACGCTTTGGGAACGCCCTTTGCGTGACCGCCGTGTGAATATGCTGTAGAACAAAACCAATGGAGTGTCGCGACGTCATGGGCAGGTGACGTCAGA